>WAAF01007782.1:0-96084 GCA_013400475.1 Tricholaema leucomelas
AGGAAGATGGAGAGGAAAAGAGGAAGATGGAAGAATAGGAAGGAAATGGAGAGCAAAGGAGTAAGATGTGGGGAAAGAGGAAGATGGAGAAAAAAGATAGGAGATGGCAAAGCTAACAACTCATAGCTTAGACAGGGGCGCTCTGTGGTGGGTTAGGAACTGGATAGATGCCTAAGCTCAGAGAGTGATGGTGAATGGAGCCACATCTCTTTGATAGCTGTCACTAGTGTTGTGCCCCAGAGATCAGAGCTGGGCCCGGTCTTGTTTATATCTTCACTGATGATTTGGATGAGGGGATTGAGTCCAGCATCAGTGAGTTTGCAGACAACAACAAGGTGAGATCATGTGGGGATCTACTAGAGAGTAGGAGGGCTCTGCAGAGGGACCTGGACAGATGGGCACTGTCCACTGCCATGAGTTTAAACATGTTCAAGTGGCAGGTTCTGCACTTTGGCCACACTGCCCCCATGCAGTGCTACAGGCTGGGGACAGAGTGACTGGAGAGCAGCCAGGCCGAGAGGGACCTGCGGTTACTGCTCAACAGCTGAACATGAGCCAGCAGTGTGCTCAGGTGGCCAAGAAAGCAAATGGCATCCTGGCCTGGATCAGGAATAATGCGGCCAGCAGGACTAGGGAAGTCCTTCTGCCTCTGTACTCGGTGCTGGTCAGGCCACATCTTGAGTCCTGTGTCCAGTTCTGGGCTTCTCAATCTGAGAAAGATGTTGAGGTGCTAGAATGTGTTCAGAGAAAGGCACCAAGGCTGGTGAGGGGGCTGGAGCTGGGGGTGTTCAGCCTGAAGAAAATGAGGCTCAGTTGTAGAGGCTCATTGCTCTCTACAACTACTTGAAAGGAGGTTGTAGCAAGGTGGGGTTGGTCTCTTTTCCCAGGCACCCAGTAACTGAACAAAAAGAGCACAGCCTCAAGCTGTGCCAGGGCAGGCTCAGACTCGATGTTAAGAAGAAATTCCTCACAGTAAGAGGTATTGGCATTGGAATGGGCTGCCTGGGGAGGTGGTGGATTCAGCATCCCTAGAGATGGATTCAGCATCCCTAGAGATGTTTAAGAGGAGACTGGATGAGCACTTAGTGCCATGGTTTAGTTAATTAGAAGGGTCAGGTGAGAGGTCAGACTGGATGATCTCAGAGGTCTTTTCCAACCTGGTTAGTTCTGTGATTCTGTGACTCCTTTCCCAGGCTTTGGGTTTTTTAATAACAGTGTTTTAGTAAGGTATGGGAAATGTATTGCACATGATGTATAGATTTGATTAGTTTATGACACTGGTTTTGCCAAATATTTTTCCTTGCACAATATAAACAAAGAAAAGGAAAAAAAAAAGACAGTTTGATACAGATCTATTTGTAAATTGACTGTTACTTGTTTGTTTGCTATTCTTCTGATGCTTTCAGGTACAACTATAAACAAGCTCTTTGCCAGTGTTTACAGAAGGGAAAATGGAAGCAGAGGAGCAGTATTACTTTTGGGCATCAGCAGGTGAAAGCCAGCATTTGAACTGAATAATTTGTATATTCTAGCACTGTAGGTATACAGCAAGAGCAGATCTTTCTAGCACTAGCTTCAATTGGGTATTCAGCTTGGCAATCGGATTATGCTTATGCCTCTCAGTGATGAGCTTTCTCTGTGTGTGCAACAAACAAGCCTTTTCAAGTATGAATGCTTAATACTAAACCATCCATACAATCAAAAGAAACAAACTTGCCTGTTACTGTTTTTTTTTTGCCAGTGGACTGGGAGGGCTTCTTACTTGCTGCTCATAAGTGAAAAATGTGCTCCAAGAGCCTACTGGAGTTAGTAGGTCTTTCCACTGGCTTCTGTAGGGTTTGGAGCAAAACCTTACTAGAAGTTTCCATCTAAGAAGTCCAGATTTCTATTTCATTTAAGGCTATTGTGTTCCTTGTGTGAGTTTTCATTTTGCTCTGTTTTGTGGTTATTTATGTTTTTTTTAAAAGAAGAGAAGCACCTGGAGTACTTTGTGCAGTTCTGGAGCCCCTCTAGCACACCGCGGCACACACACAGATATTTACCTTTAGGAGCTGTGCCAACCATTGCTGTGTTTCTGTATTGTACAGCACAAAGTTCTTTGCTAAGCATCCCTCAGGGCCTTTTGAGCACTACTGTTTTTATGGAGAATCAGAATTACAGAAGAAGCTGTGCCAAGTAATGTTGTGCTGAATCATAGAATCACAGAATCAACCAGGTTGGAATAGACCTTCAAGATCATCCAGTCCAACCTATCACCCAGCTCTACCCGGTGTAGTCTCCCTGTAATCCAGGAGGAAGAAGTGAGAGACCTGCTGAGCCACTTGGATCCTCACAAGTCCATGGGACCATGCATGAAGGAAACTTGCATTGTTCAATACTCTCTTAAGGGTCTCTGTTATCATTGAATGTTCCTGAGGTGAGGAGATGGGTGGTTTCATCTGGTCATTGGTAGGCTGCCATGGAAAGCATCTATAACCAGAATTGTGATATCCCATCTGAGTATGCAGGTGTAGCTCTTGACAGAATATTTAAAACTCTATTTCTGTGAACAATTAATTTGTCAAAAATGTGATTTCTTTTGGACACAGCCAAAATTATTGCCTGATTCAAGTAGAATTCAGCAAATAATTTCAGCTGAAGAAAGGGGACACTTTTTTTTTTCCTTTTTAAGGGCAATGTCAAAACATTTAATGGTGACATTTTCTGAACAAACTACTTTGGCAGGATGGCATGCCTCACATTGACAGTAAAGGTAGAGGTGTGGGTTGCAGAGTGGGTTGCCAGATATGCTTGACTGTAGATCTAAATGTTGACCTATCTGAGGTGGGGGCAAGGACTGGGCACAGTGTCATGTGGAGCAGGCAGCAAGGGCAGATGTCTGGAGAGTGTGAATGCTCCCAAGTAAACCCAGAACACCTGCCAAATACTATGGGTATTAATTTTGGCTACTTGTTTTATCAGACAATCACAGATAGAAGAGCTATCTGCATAGACTGGATGTGGATTTTAGTTCAGCAGAGCTCTTTGTGGGAGACATTCAGATCATGAGTCTAAGAGTCAAAGACTTAGAAAAGACACTGAACTAAATTAGAATGTCCTCATCTGCATTTACTGCTTCCATTGGCAGTTGGATTTTACAGCCAGATTAGAGGCTAAAGTGTTCTTGGAATCATTCAAGATTTGAGGCTGAAATATTCTCAACACTGATGAAATTTTAAGATAGTATTTCAGGTGGACTACTGACAAACAAGCAAGAAGCTTCACTAGCAAGACTAAGACTGACCACTGGGGCAGGTGTCCCCAATATCGATTGTGCCTTTGTGTTATGGCTTACGAAGTTCCACAATACGAAGTATGCCAACAATCTATTGCCCTACAGTCAATAATGCTGCGGTTCTTCATCAGCTTCTAACTGGCTGGTGAGTTTGGAATGATGCTCCAGCTCAGGGAGTCATCCTCTGTTTAGGATTCCAGTGCAGATCCAAGAAAATCAGATTTGCATTGGAGACCCAGGGTTTCAGGAGCTCAATCTGAAAGATATCAGCTCTCCTGTGGGTGTAGGTTACAGATTCTTTTACAATTCAGCAAGTGTTTTGGTTTGGTTTGTTTCCAAGAAAAAATCTCTCACATAGAATTACTTGAAACTGTGCAGTGAGGACCTTCTCCAACAGGGTTACTTTATCTTGAGGTGAATGAACCACAACTACATGTAAAATCGATACACTAAGCTGCAGATCCAGAAGCATTTCTGGTACTTTTATTCCTGAGAAAGCTCACAGGGATGATTGGATATGAACTGTAGTAGAGCCAAACCCACAGAGGTCAAATGAAATACATTATGCTCTCTGTGGAACAGGGATCAGTTACACCATGTTGTGTGAAACCTAAATAGATAGAATCCCTCTTAAAAATTGACATTTATCCTCTGCAAAAAGCTGTCTAATAGAATCATAGAATCAGCCAGGTTGGAAGAGACCTCCAAGATCATCCAGTCCAACCTAGCACCCAGCCCTGTTCAATCAACCAGACCATGGCACTAAGTGCCTCATCCAGTCTCTTTCTGAACACCTCCAGGGACAGTGACTCCACCACCTCCCTGGGCAGCCCATTCCAATGGCAAATCACTCCCTCAATCCTCTCTCTAAGGATAGGACTGACTCTCTATTCCTTGAAGTCTCTCAACTGCAAGTAAACATCTTTCTTAAGTACACTTTTAAAGCTCTCTAAGGCTGCATTAACAAGCTCTTCAGCAAAACAGACTAATCAGCCATAATTATCCCTTATAACTTTAAAATCAGAGTCGTCATCCAATTTAATGTGTTTTAATCTGACCACCTTATATTGCTCTGTGCAGCAAGAATTCTCAGATAGAAAAATTTCTTGACTCAGACTCAAAGGCTCACTTTCTGAACAGATCTTCCTTATTTCCAAACTGGAGGTCACATGGAAGCTTTGTATCTTTCCTGGCTTAGAGTTTCATAGCTGAAGCCAAAATCGTATCTTGATTCTGGCAAATTAGACACGAATAACATTTGGACTAAAATACACAGCTTTTTCATATTCATGCCTAAGTACACGAGGGCACTTTCATGGCCTGATTCTATGAGCATTTGTGCCCTCTGCTCATGTAGTAGTAGTAAAATTAACTATTGATATCACAACACTATACCTGTGCAAGCATGACTTGCAGGGTTTGGCACAAGATTGCATTGAGCTAAAACTTATCAAAAGCAAAGTTTTGTTGAAAAAAATAAAAATCACCTGAACAATGCTTGCAGGAAGCTAAAATAAGGTGGTTACATGTGTGGAAAAGAATTTTATTTAGCCCTTTTTTTCCTTCTGCAAATTGTCTGTGAACAGATTTTGATTTTTGCTCTTTTTTTTCCCAGTTAATTGAAATTAAATGCTAAGTGCGTTCGGCAACATATTTCTGTCTGTGAAACGTTCATGAACTTTGACTTTGTCTTTCACAACTCACTTATTATACATGGCGTACAGTGTGCAGTTTGTCATTTAAGTCATATGCTGTTGCTCCTCTTTCCTTATGGCATGACCAAAACTCTAGAAGCTTTAGTGGAAAAATAACCATATTGGTATGCAAATTTCCTTATTCACACATGAATATGGGGAGGGGAGGGGTGCTGCATGAGGAGCAACTATTCAAAATATTTGTGTGAGTGTCTATGGATGGCAGAAAGCCAATAAAAGCAGGGACAAATAGATATGACTCAGCACATGACTTCAAATTTGTCAGCATTTTCACCAAGGCAGCGCCTTGCTTATGGTGCAGCTCTTTCCCAAACAAACTAAACCTGAATTTTATACCTTTGACACTCGGTGATGGAAAAATCGAAGGGTTGTGCCAAGGTGTCAGTTTGGCTACTGGCTTTGGAAACCACTTTCAACGGCTGCCCAGATAAATGGCCTTTCTTTGCCTTGTTTTTGCTTTTGTTGCTTCTCTAGTAGGTTCAACTCCAGAGCTACCATCAGCTCAGCATTTTGTTTATAATGCAGGCTGTCAGACCACTAAAATTCGATCTGATGAAGCAGACTTGTGACTAAACACTGAGTCAAGCCTAAATGTAGTCACCCCTACTGTTAAATACCACTACAACAGCATACCAGAGTTATGATCAAACTCGATTTTCTTCTATCTGGACTAGGCATGAACCCAAAGGACAGAAAGGACAGTCACAGGATTCTCCCCTTTTCACACACATTCATGAATTTTTCCAAGCCATCTATTATGGGATCTAATTTACAAGTTGCAGAGGGAAAGCTATGAAAGAACTCTAATTATCCTTTCCTCTTCTCCACATCCTGATCGACAAAGCCAATTCAATAACTAGATGACTGGTTGCCAGTGCCTCTCTTGACTACAGATTTCTGAAATATTCATATGTCCCTATACATCTGTCTATACAGCAGAGCCCTTTTGTAAGTGACATTTCATGGTGAGAAGTATGCCAGCACAAAATCATATGACATGATGTCTGCTTCAGTGACATTAAACTCTTAGTATATGGTAGTGAATGCTTAAAAATGATTTTCAGGACTTCTGGTCTAATATTTTTTTTTTTAAACTAGATTTATTTCCAACTAAATAATTCTAATTTATTCTAACTGGATCAGACTGAGTTATTTGCCAGCTCAGTTTTACATGGTAGATATTTTCTGTTTCTCTCTGATTCACAAATACCAAAGGAGAGCAGTTTCTCTCCTAGTGTTTACATTTATGGTTTGTTTTGGTGTTTTGTTTTTTATTTTATCCTCAGGTCCTGGTTAATTTATGAAAATGAAAGGGTAAAGAAATGAAAAAAAGACAAATGGAGAAAAGTAAGCTCTATTTCACTCAAAAGCTTTCAAACCAATTCAAGTTTTGGACAAAGGTTTGATGTAGCTCAGAGCAATTTGAATGAACAACTGCATTACCATGGGGAACATGTTGATTGAAGGTAAATAACAATAACATTTCTTCTGTTATTAGTACTTACTTAAGCTCCTGAGAGTTAGCAGCCATAAGGGATTTTAATGTCTTGTCAGCTAATGGGCACCCAGAAACACTGGAAAAAAAAAAAACATGATGTGAAATATGTCACTAAAACAGAACTTTTTTTCCTGTTCTTCTTAAAACAGCAACCTTCAAACAATCATTTTTGTTAAAACAAGTAACCTCCAGACAATCTACAAATTATAAGGGAGGAAGAAGAGAACCTCAAGTATTTGCTCTTGGAAAAGGAGGTGCAGTCAATAGCAAGCTGTGGTTCTTACATTACTGGAAAGATATGCACTCAAGGCAGAAGGTTTCTCAGCCCCTATAAAGCTTTTCATGGGGAGCTAAGGTACACAAAGTCCTCCATTTATGTTGCCTATGTGAAGGTCAGGTAGAGCACCTGGCCAAGTGGCCGGGAGAAGGCAGAAACTGCTTGCGTTCTGCCCCTAAAATAAAGTCAGACAATGGACATTTTGATCCCCAGGCACTGGCTATTGACTGTAGACTATTCTGAAGAAAACATTCAGCAGTCTCAGATTGTTGGCAGATTTTGGATTTAAAGCCCTTCACAGGTATCTCAAGTCTGGACGGACTGTTTGTACACTGAGGGCAATGAAAACTCGTCTGAATGACTTCTCTACAGGCCTCAGCTAAGACATACAACCGCAACATGTGCTGCATCGGGCCACCAGGCTGGTGACACCTTCAAAAACATAACAAATCCAAGGAAAACAACCACGTTTCTCTAAGGATTATTCTTTAGCGATTACTTCTGAATAATTCCCCATGGTTAGCATGAAAATATTGCAACAGATACAAGTAGTTCTGTGGCCTGCTTTAGGTTTCCTGTTGTTTCTTACCTGCGGTGTGAGGCATAGTTCCCTGTTACGTGACCGCTGCCGTCGCATCCTGGAGTTGGGCAGCTGCACAAAGAAGATGCAATGAGAAATTAGAGTATGTGTAATACACCACATAGCTCACCCTGCCCTGCAATGGTTTGGGTGATCATCCTGGGGCGATCACATTCATCGTTATGCCTCTCAACGCTATCATGGTGCTGCAGTGAACTATCAGAGTTTGCACGAGGTCTACAGTTTGCAATTATTGCTGGGATGGGAAAAAAAAAAAAAGCTTTTTCTCTGTTTCCACTATGCAAGGCATCAAAAAACTTACTTTTAAACCTTTATCTAATGTGAAACCACCATGCTTTGCCTAGACTTTTCCTCATAAGATGTGTTCTTGAAAGGGCATTTTCATTAGTGCTACAAATTTGGACAGCAATTCATACATGTTAGAGATGAAACTCCTGATTTCATGTCCTGTATAGTACAGGGCAGAGAAGAGAACATTCAAAGTCGTTCCTCTGACTTGTGACTGAAATAAGGCACTTTCTTAAGAAACACATCCGAGCTTTATCTGCTGCCCTAAGTGGGAAAAACCAGATAGGCTATGGTTGCTTGCAGAAAAGTCAGCACCGAAGTTTCCTAAGATGTTTCTCAGCTGTGCTGAGCAGTGATACAATGGTGGTGTACACTTAGCACAACGAGTATGTCCCTTTATGCCAGAAGATGGAGGGAAGCTTGAACTTGGAGATGATATTATAGCTTCTGTTCTTCCTCAGTCTGTCCTGGTCATAGCACTGCACTTATTTATCAGTTTAGGATACAGTCCTCTGCAAGAAGGCAAAAATATCAGGAAATGCAATTTGTGCACAAAGAGGAGGAATAGGTGAATTAAGCGTGGCCTTCTACAGCATCTTGCAACAGTAACACCAGCCCTCCAGAGTCATCTCAGACAGGTCTGTGTGTTCCTTCACAGGGCCCACAGGTAAGAAAGGCAAGCAGAAACTGTACAAAAACTTTTATGAAGTAACGAGCATGAGGTACCTGAGATCCTCTCCTCTCTGAGCTGGCAGAGTGCTAAGAGTCTTTTCAAATCTGTAAAAAGCCCTAGGGAGACATCAGCCTCATTTTCACAGCCCAGTTCAATCTGAGCAATGCAGTTCTGGGCAAGAGAACTGACTCAGAAAAATAGAAAGCATGTGCAAGGAGGTGGCATTCATAACCCAGCTCATTGCAACTGAGCTAACCATGTCAGAATGTTTTTCCTGCAAGTGCATATGCCATTTTAAAAACTTCCTCATGATGGAGCCACCTGTATTGAATTGTTCTGTACAAGTTCTGAGCTCAATGTGATCAGAGAAAGGCAGTCTGTTCCCTCTATTACCTATAGGCTATTCTGATCAATTAAAGCGGTTTCTTATTTAACTCTCTCGACAGCTACATTTTGGCTGCCTTTTTCTACTCTCTGTGTGAAAATGATACAATAATATACAAACCTATAATACAAAACCAATACCACTGTAAGCTGCTCGTTGCCCTTGTAAATAAATTGGATATGATTACTTAAGAGAGTGCTTTTACAAAGAGAATCACAGACTGTATCTGGTTGGAAGAGACCTCAAAGATCATCCAGTCCAACCCTCGACCCAGCACTGAAGGGGGTCAACATTAAACTATGTCCCTAAGCACCAATTCCACATGGTGCTTGAACACCTCCAGGGATGGCAACTCCACGACGGCCCTGGACAGACCATTCCAATCTTTGAGAACCCTTTCAAGGAAGAAGTATTTCCTAACATCCAGCCTGATCCTTCCCTGCTGCAACGTGTAGCCATTTTTTCTAGTCCTGTCACTTGTCACCAAGGAGAAGAGGCTGCCTCCTCCTCTTTCCAGCCTCCCTTCAGGTAGTTGTGGAGAGTGGTGAGGTCTTCCCTCAGCCTCCTCTTCTCCAGACTGAACAATGCCAGCTCCCTCAGACATCTCAAACCAGGTCAATATCACAAATGCATAAATATTACCAAAAAAGAAAAGCCATTAGTCTTCACAAAAAAAAAAACTTGCTGTGATTTTTGTGTGCATTTGTTTCATAACTGGCAAATCAAACCTGACCTGTAGCAATTTAGGTCATGAACTGCAACTACAGATACAATGTGGAGAGCAGACAACACGCAGACTGCATGAGGAAAGAATCACTGCTCACAGCAGCTTGCCCCAGGGAAATGTAATTTCTAAAGACAGAAACAAATCTAACTGAGTCAGTGCAGTTGAGTCTGGGGAGCAGGACACAAGGTGCTGGGATATGGCTCACTTATCTTGGGGTGAGCCTGCAGCAATACACTACAGACCATTGTCACTAGCTGATGCAAAGTGCACTTGTCTGGAGACATGCTTTGGTTTGGGACAGAAAGAAAAGTGGTGTAAGTGATGACTAAGTCCTAGCTGACTATTAGAGAAAAAAAACCCAACAATCTATTGGTCTCAGAGTGGTGTTAATGTGAATCAAAAAGGTTTTTCTCAAGAGCCTAGATGAGATTTTTAAGAAGTTACTATTGTTATGAGCTGGTTGGGATGATTTTACTGAAAGGATTCTAAACTGAACTGCACTGTGGTGCATAGAAAGGTTTAATGGAATCCTCCTGTTTATAGACAGCAAAGTGTTGGAGCTTAGGGCAGAGCAGGTGAGTCTCAGTACTTGGGAAAGAGAGTATGAACCTCTTCTCCCAGAGTGTGAGTTTGTGTATCCACTGGATTTTCAGCAGGACAGAACAACCAACTCTGCTTTGAAGGAAGCAGATGAAGGACAAACACAGCTTTTGTACAGGTTGGTAAACCCTGGGGCAACTTCCGTCTTGTCTTTTATCTTGTTATGAACTTTGCATGTTTCCCATCTGAGAAATCTGTAGCACTTCTCAAACTCTCCGCAGTGGGCTTATAATGATGGTTGCCCAAACAAAATTGATTTGATTATGTAAGCATTAGCACAGTACAAACCTGTGTTTTGTAGAGGCAGGTGTTGCACATTTGTTACCTAGTGATCTGAGGAATAAAGAGTGATTACTCTACCTGGACCCCCACACCTACCCTGGCTTGTTTCAGCCCCAGACCTCAAATCTACTTATTTGCATAGACAAAGAGAACAAACTACTGCAGTGAACTGTGATGCAAGTCTCCCTACTCAGCTCCCTCAAATGGACTCCAAACCAGTGCTCAGAACAATGCTGCTGTCAGTTTTCAGCAGGGCAGGGGGAAATGGGGCATTTTCTGGCACTCACGTGATGAGTTCCTTTTTGAGATCTCTTGAATGGAGCTTGGGCTTGGGACTTGGTATGGACACATCTCCTGGATACTTCTTTTCCTCCGTATTTTCTGGAGAGCTCACTGGATCTTTCTGAAATATTAGATGAGAATGTGATTAAAGATTTCTCTCTTTAAGGTTTCCTATACATTCAGCAAATAAGTTGCTGTGGCAAGAAGACAATCTCTTGGAAAATATTAAATATATATATATATATAGTCTTAAGAAATGATGGAGACAGACGAGGGCAATTTAGTGCATTCAGGATTTCAGGCAGACTTTTAAACATACTATATATTGCTAAAACTATTTCTGAAGGTAGATGCTGGTTTAAAGCTGAACATGGGGAAAATGTTGTGTAGATTAATAAAATTCTGCTACAAGCCAAAGAAAAATACACAAAGAGAATGAGAAGCAGCTGCTGAATATATAGAGAGCCAAACAGGACTTCCATAATAAGGGGAAGTGCAAGTACCTCACCGAGCTTTGTATGCAGCTGAAGTGTGACTGCACTGTGAATGACAGAATTGCAATCATCAATTAAAAACCCCTGTTGTACAGAAATGAAGGTCTGCAGGATGGAGTGACTTGCTATCTTACCCAAACAGTAGAGTCATGTTAAAGTGAAAGTCCTAAGAACAAGCTCATTTTGAAGTTTACTTGGTAGCAGGCTACTAAGGTTAGTTATTGATTTCTACTATTTGTAGATTAAAATCCTCACTGCTACAGTACTGCTTGATGGATGCACCATGAACATTCGCTCCCTTGGGAAGGTATTTTGGAAATCTAGAATCCTTAAAGGGAATTATATTTCTATGTTCTCAAGAAAATCTTCTCTGATCACTTCAAAATTGCTTGGTTTATGCTATTTTGAGAATTAATACCTCCAATTATTGTTATTTTTATGACAGCTAAGTATTTCCTTTCTAGAAAGATGCTCTGTGGATAATGCATCACTCAAGAATTCTCCAAAGCCTGTAGCATCAACTATCAAATCTCTATTAATCCCTTCTGGGATTTCATGTTGGTTTTGAGACTCTATTCCAATACTCAAGTAGATATCACCCAGAGATTACTGTTTGTGGGAGCTGAAACTGATGCCTGTGGTTGAGGGGAGAATCACCTAGGTCCTGCTAAACTCATGGGGTTGATGCCATAGATGCTCTGGGCTCGTGCAGCTGATGAACATGCCAGGACAGAGGCACAGGAATGTCTGCAGAGTTGTTAATACAGAGCAGAGGGCTGAGGAGAATCTGGACTGAAAATGGAGATTCTGCCTAACGGGCCTTGTAAGCTCTGCGGGGGTGTTTCTTCTGATAAAGCTTCCATATGGTCCTCAGTTCTGGCAGCTCATCTTTGCCTGTTTGGAGACTGGATCCTCAATATGACTTCCTTCTGCTTTCTGGTACTGGCTACCTACTGCCTACTGGAACTCACACTACACATACATATAGAAACCATGCCACGTTAGTGCTATATCAATTACTACTCATTTTTGCAACCACATTTTGGGGGGGGGTGTTGGTGTGTTGGAGAATAATCTCATCTGCTACAAATATAGAAAGCAAAAATGCATCTATTCAGCTTTTCTAAACAGTCTGCAAAGTAATTATCAAATAAGTATTTTAAATTAAAAAAAAAAAAAGCCACCCTGATTTATTTCAAGCTTTTAGATTTTTATTTCTGAAGGAAAACTTCAGATAAGGAGGAATAGAGAAAATTCAAGGTACTGTTAAAATGTTAATAAAGAGATAATAAATAGTTGAAAGTCCTCCAAGCACAGAAACTAAAATACTAAAAAACCAAAAGGGAAAAAAAAATAATGCCAGCTTTGTTAAAGACTCAAGAAACCTCAAAACAGTTTTCCAGCACTGAGTTAAATCCTGGTTCCAGTGACATATGGAGGTGTTTTTTGCCACTGCAATCTGCAGGATTGGGATTTGAGTTCCTGACTCTCCCTCTCCAGCAGTGCTGACCTGTCTTGCTTGCATACATGTTAAAGCAACTCCTACAGGGAACATCACCAGTGTAAGCCACTGCAAAATCAAAAGCTCCCAAAAGAAACAACAAAATGATCTTCCCAGTTGCCAGCTGGAAGTGTGCAGATGTCTTAATGACTTCAAAAACCACAGGTAAAGTGGTTTCCACATAATGTAACAGAGGTTGCAGGAGACTGGTCTATCAGTTTCCCCTCTGGCACTGTAACATTAGCCTCTTCCACTACTTGTCAAAGGTCCAGTTGATTGGAGCCTGGTGTAGAGGATGGTAGAAAGGCTACTGTGACATTCCACTGGGATCCTAAACTGTGTGGGTGTACCTCAGATGCACCTGCAGCAAAGAAGAGCAGCTGCAACTGTTTGTGCTGGCAGGGTTTATTAATGTTTTCATATATATAAAGCTTGGGCTTATTATCTTAAATGAAAGTTGTCTTTTGCTGGTGCTAGACCAGAAACTTGCATGTGTGAGTTATTATTCATCATGTCACTGTCTGATACCTGCTCCACAGAGAGAATGATGTACATCAAGGCTTGATAAAATACTACAGCATTACAGGTTACAGCTTCATTTAATGATGTTCCACTGAATCCTTTAACAAAAAATAGAGACTGTGTGATGAAGGTTGACATGAGTACATCTACAGCCACCAGCATGGCTAGTAATAAAAGGTTTAGAACTGCAGCATTTTTACTGGCTGTCTTTAAAAGAATTCATAATGTTTACAAATATTAATTCCCCTGGCTTGCTAAGTTTGTCATTTTTTGGAAGCCTATAGCTGCACACCTATTTACACAATGCCATGATTTCACTGTAATTGCTCTGATGAAGAAGAGGAAAAAAATCTAACCAGGACCAAAGCAGGAATACAATTAGAAAGCAGGAATACAATTAGTTTCCTAGTTAACAGCCCTGGAGAGATTTTCCAGGAACGAAGGAAGCACAGACATTTAAACAGGTGATTTCTTCAGCATTGTCTTAGCACCGTATGGAGCAGCCTGAAAGCTTCAGATCTTTCGGGAGCTGCGAAAGGAAGACAGTGCAAAGGGCATGCAGGCAAAGGAATTAGGAAAGTGTCTTTCTAGGCTCTTACAGCATGTGGCCCAAAAGAGGCTGCATCTGTCTGAAACGAGTAGGTCAGACCTAAAGGGCAAATATTTTTTAGTCCTCTGCACTTAGTAGTGGCTTGGCTCATGTGCTTCCACAGAGATTTAGCTTGAGAGAGAGAGATAATCCTTTTGGAAAACACTTTTAGCACTTCCCACTTTTGGAAAGTCTGTTAGGTGGCGAGCATCACAGCTAGTCAAGTCCAACCTTTTGGCGTATGATTTTGCCTTTCCCATTTGCACAGATTCATAACTAAATGCTGTTAAAACGCTGAAGAATCCCAGACTAAGAGGGAAGTCAGCCCAAGCAGTGCATGCACCGCTCCTTCCTGCAAAGAGCGTGTGTGTATTCACGCACGCACGCTAGAGAAAGCAAGCAAGCAGTGAAACTCCATTAATGTACAGATGGAAGTTTATATTGATTCCAGCAAAGACCAGAACATAATGGTAACATGAATAACAGATAATAGCATCTGGCACTTTTAACATTTTTAAGCCCTGAAATCTTTGGAGAACTGACAGTTGAACTAACTGACAGCTCCAGTTATTTCTCGCCGCTTTCCTTTGGAGAGATTTTGAGCTGTTTCCAAAGTCAGATTGGGGTTTTTGAATTTTTTTTCTTTTTAAGGGGGCATCTGGACAGGCTATTTCACTGAGAGAGAGAAAGACAATATTTTCTGGAAATTACCACCAAAATTAAGCAACTGTTGTGCATATGAACCAGATAACAATGAATTAGAAATAGATATAATCAGTCATTTTCTTTGCATGGGGATAACTGCCAGTCTTTGATTTGCAAAACACTGCCTCTGGCCCTCAGATCGCTGGACATGTCAATGCTCCCTGAGATCACAAAAGCTCACAGCAGAGGTCTGGGGCCAGATCCTTGGTTGGGGACAAACCCCACAGTGTCAAAGCACTGAGTGCAAGAAGCAAAAGTGCCTGAGTGCAGACCTTTATGTCCTGTTGGGTAGTCTGCTGATGCTTCCAGATCTCTGTGCCAGCGAGGGAGGGGGAAATAGCCACCCATTGCAGCCTTCTGAAAGCTGAGCAAGGTTTGAGGAGGATGTGGAGGTGCTCCTGCCACAGCTCCTGCTGAGCCGCGGTGGCAGCAGGGAGGAGGAGCAGCAGAAGAGGCCCCTTGCCAAGTCTGCGACACCGCCTGAGCCCCTGCAGCAAGGCTCTTCTCGCCATGCTGGATGTGCTCACCCAGTATGCGGCGTCGATGGGGACAGCCTGAGCCTTCAGCCGACCACCTCTTGTCAGACCCACACCGAAACCCCAATACGGGGCTCATGTTCTCACTGCTGAGGTGAGGAGCACCATCAGCCCCCCAGAAGTGCCCACAAAATGCTCTTCAAGGCAACTTAACCTCAGAGAAGCAACCTACCATGGCAAAAAGTGCGTTAGCATCTTGTGACAGATCTCCACTCGCTGCTGACAGATTTTCTTTCTTCACACTACTTAATTATCTTTCATTTCTAGATATTTCTGGACTCAGAGGTCTAAGTAGATTTACACCTGCTTATGTCTTCTCAAAGTGCCACTTTGGATATTTGAACACAAGTTAATTTTGTTAAAAGTATAATGTTCAAATGCTGTGACCTGATATGTAAAACCAATCAGGGAGGAAATGCATTTGAAGCTGAATAAAAAGTCCAAAATGGGAGAGAAAATTAATTTGAAGCTGAACAAAACCTCCAAACTGGGAGAGGAAATGCACTTGAAGCTGAACAAGAACTCCAGACTGGGAGATATTTTGTTCTGCTTCAGAAAACCATCACTGAGTTTTGTCTATGTTAATTACCAAGATTTTACCTAATTAGCCTTTAAAGTGTTGATGATCCCTTCCTGATTTAAGAAAAATGCAAGAAATCCAGATAGTGACAACTAGGCTCAAGAGAAAAAGATAAAGCCAGGCTTGCTATCAAAAGACAAGAGTAGGAAAGGAAGGCAAAGAAAGGAGACCATGCTGCCATTTTGCCAAGACAGGATGAACAGACATGAAAGAGCAAACCAGGAACAAAATCAAATCAATGCAATTATCAGCTTGGAAGTGGTGGTTTAGAAGATTAGCCATAAAAATCTTTGCTGAAATTTTGGTTGTTCATCTTTGCTCTTGCAGCTGCATTTCCTAGGACAGGTTGACACCTCTAGATACTATTTGAGGTTTTTCTATGTTGTTTTCTTAAGGGATTAAAAAAAAATGAATTCAAAAGTCACAACTGGTGGCAATGATGTACAGATGTGCTACTTGGAGATAAAATCTTCAAGAATTCCTAATAGTTTTGTATTTCTGAATTTGAGCTCTCAGACTGACTTCTGGCCTATGAGGCTTACTTGTGAGATCTAAGACTCGCTGACAGAGGTTTCTTCATGTTAGATGTGGGGTTTTCTTTTTGCCTGAAATGTTATTCCAGGCAAAATTCTAAGCATGTGTTTAAATGCTTAGATCATGAGTCATCTAGAATTTCCTTGCCTTAGAGAGTTGTAAGTGTTCAGAAGCAGGCTCTGAGAGCAAAGTCTTTTAAAGTGAGAATGGGGTTCTGAATGGGGTTTTTTTTTTGTGCCACATCTGAGAGGGCAGTAAAGTCAGCTCTGTGTTACCAACCTCTACCTGTGGACATTGACTCCATTTAAACTGCATCCCAAAGACCATCAGATGACCACTCATCCAAGGGGAAAAGCCACTCAGAAACTGGAAGAATACCTCTTTTTCTTCTTCTTTCCTGCTGTGGGTCTTGCTGTAGTTGATTGGTGTATCCCAGCCTTCCTGTTCACAAAGAGCCTGGTAGAAGGCTGCATTTACCAGGATGCTGCTTGTTTTGAAAGGGGAGGAGGAAGGAGTAGGAAGTGCTGTGCTGGAAGAAGTGAGAGGCATAACTTTGTCTTGGCTTCGGTTCTTTTTCATGCTCAAATCCAGAGTGCCATTTTCATCCACTTCTATCTCAGCTCCCTGACACACAACAAGAAACAGAGGCACGTTTAGATACGGACATGGCGAGGCTGCAGCATAACCATGTGGTGCTTTTAAAGGATAAATATCAAGGCCTGATTTATTTACATTTATCTGAATCTAAACCCAGCTTTTCGATTTATGTCAGTTAATGTCCAACTCTTAGGCAGACTTAAGAGTAGCTTCAGTAATGGTATCCCTGCATCTCAGCTTAAACATAGTAAGTGGAATTTAAATAAGATGCCTCTAAACCATAACCTATACACTCTAAATCTAGTTTTATTTAAAAAAAAGTTTAGCTTTAAATCTTCTTGATTTTTTTCACTCTTACAGAGAACTATGACCCCAATTCACAGTTAAAAGCATTAATGCATTGTTTAGGTCAGCAGCAGCATTACTATTAGATATCCTCCCTTCCCCCCACACCCCGGAAATATTACAACATCTGCATCATGGGGGAGAGAAGGAGGGGGAAGAAAGACGTCTGAAAGTAGCACATTAGCAGAAATTGTCACTATGATTTTGTACATCTCTCAAAAGAACATCTTGCCTTAGTCATAGTTTGGCTAGGCCACTATGGCACAGGTCTGCCTTGAGAGCCTCAGAAGGGTCTTTAGGAGAAATGCAGTATGTGATGACAAAAATGTTGCTACCAAGGAAATAGAGCAAAGGGCAGTCTGCCTTCAGGGGTCTTTGCAATCTGGGCAGAGACCTGGCTTCTCTTTCCAGGCTGGAAAAAGCTCTCGCAGCAGCTCCTGCTCACAAGAAGGGGAAAGGACTGCTCGGCTGTATAAGAACATATTGCTCTTACTGGATTGATAAAAAGCTTCTTTAATTGCAACTTACTAACAAAAAAATTATTCTCATGCACAATATGCAACCCTTCATATTGACCTGTTTTGTATAGAGGGGTGAGTAGAAGTATAAAACTAATCCTTGCTACTGCCAATTGTTACTAAAGTCAAGCAGGGGAAAAGGTGAAAGAGGTGATTTCTGGAGGAGCACTCGGCAGTCAAGTTCTGTGTTGCCCTGAAAGAATGTGGAAAACATTCAAAGACTATAGAGATAAATAACAAGGTCATAGACCTAACATGTAGAACGCTGTAGTTAACGCTGCTCTGTCTCATGTCGTCACTACTGTGTCTTATTTGCACTACTACAAGGCCCAGATACCACTTGGGCATTTGGGGCTAGATACCTTAGGTGGTGTATAATTGTAGGAGACAGACATATAAATCCAAACTAAGATTTACTAAGCTGCATAATCTAAAAGTAAATCTGCACCTAAGTGCTCTGTTGTGAGTGGAAAACAGACATGTATGTCCAGGTATATTCTTCCACCTTTCTTCCACCTCTTCCTTAAGAAGAGATGAAACACTAGCAAAGAGAGCCCCTTTCTCTTTCTTCCCATCAGCTGCCACTGGAGCTGGGTGATTAGTCAACCCGCTAATGGTGAAAGATGGGGCAGTGAAAGCTATACTTGTTTGAGGATGTTGAAAGGGTTGTGGTGAAATGGGGAGTTCCTCTCCTGTGAGGATGCTTGAGATGGCCACACCAACTGAACTGAAGGCACAAGCTTCCTTCATGCAGCCTTGTCTTCTACCACCACCAGCGGTAACTCGTTTAAAGGTGAAAAATGTCTGATGAGATCTTTTTCATCAGAAGGAAAATGCTGGTAGAAGATGAAAATTTCAGGCCCAGCAATGCCTCCTGCCTCAGCCAGCCTGACTCCCTCTTGTACCCATGGGCCTCAGCCAGATGCCCACCTAGATCGAGGCACCACCGAGCCATCTGCTTGTCCCTCATACAGAAACTCAGGCACCTCTTTTATTTTCTTCTCCTTGCCTAGCAAAGTTCACATTTCCAATCAGATGGCTTAGAGAGAGAGATGTTTTATTATATTTATGGGAAGTAAATACACTTCTAATATGTTCATACTAAGACGCTTTGGTTATATCTTTCTGCCCCTTTTTAGTAAATAGTTTAATCTCCTGTGATAGTTTTAAGCCCTGAATTTGACAGTGCAGCTTATCCTGGATAATAACTTAGTAACCACAACATCTTATGCCATCTGTATAATATCAAATACATTTTTATACCAACATTAATAAACCTTAGTTACAAAAATCCAAGATATTAACTATCTAAGTGCCAAGCACACGCTCCAGGATCTGACAATACAGCTCTGCCATGATTGCCCCAGTGCTTTTTGGCTTCCTAGCTGATATGTAACTATAGCAATGAAACAGAGCTACAGTAATCAAGTTTAATGACCAATGTAAAGTAAAATGCTAAATATTGTAGTTGCTGACATTTTTCATAATAAAAAAACTTGGGTTAAGTCTGCACAACCAACATTCACATAAAATTCCAGACCTCTGTGACAGATGGCTTAGGAAAGGAAGCCATGTGACTGGGCTGCAGTAGTTTTATAGTGCAAAACCCATAAATAGTGCAGATTCTCTGCCACTGACAAAATATCGACTACTCAGAAGGCAACAGCGACAGCAAAAAGGACCAAAACCAATCAAGGTCCTCTCCTCGGTGAAAAACTGGATGTAGAAAACTATCAGGAAATGTGTTGTCTCTGAGAAACAGGTACCATTAGCTGCACCAAGGAGCTCCAGCTGATAAGCAGAATATTTACTAATGTGGACATTTCCAGCTTCCTCAGCACTTTCCTCAAATTCATGTCGAAGTTGGGTTGTCCAACATGTACCTAATTCTGACCAGGGAAGGCTGATTTCTGTGCTTGCTTGTGAAGTAGTGTACAGATGGGGTTTAAGTGAGCTCACAGATGCACACCACAATTAAATATAGTCATGGAAAAATACATCCCCTTTTGCCCATCACAGAATGGATCACAGGTTTATAGCATGGCTCTTTGTTCAGAATGGTATGAAAGAGCTATCACTTTGCTGCCTTCGTAGCAAACTCCAAATGGCAGAGTAAAAAAAGAGAGGATAGTCAAAGACACTGCTCCTGGTTCTCTTTCTGCTCTCAGCCTGCCCTCCTCTCAATATGTCTCCTTTGCTTGTTTTGCCACATTTAATTGTATGTTAATTTAAAATCGACCTAAAAAGACAAAAATGGCAAATAGCAAAAAAACCAACAACCCAAAACCCCAAAACCAAACAACAATGCTCCAGCAGTTCTGTGACATGCTGACAGAAAACAGCACTTCTATGCTTAACTTAGACTTGTAAAGCCTCTGCTCTCCTCAGTGAAGGCACAATCTTGTTACTGACAACTCTAGTGCATGTGTGAACTGGCCTGTATTGATCTAGTTTTCATGACATCATTTAAATGTGGCTACCAAAGCAATGTAAACTCTTCCCATCCTTCCTTGAAAATGTAAGCAAAATAAAGATGCAAATGCATCTAACTTGTATTAGTTTGCAGCTGTCTAAATCTTTGGAGCTCGATGTAGATCTTATTTACGTTTATGTAAGTGGACATTTATGGTGTGAACCAGGAAAAAAAAAAATCCTCTGAAGCACTGAAGAAAACTCAGTGAGGGTGAGAGGATGCACAGAGTCATCAAATTCAGGTTACTCCTTATCTACTCCCATATGAGTGACAGTGTAATCACTCTCACAGGCTTTACAAGTAGGTGGAAAAAGGATTCCAGAGGAAAAAAACTGAGAGAAAAATGACTAAAGCACATTTTCTTTATTCCAGGTTCTATTCAGTGAAAAGAGGAAGTACAAGTACTACTCTATTGTGAACAGCTACCTCAAATCTAGAGTAATACAAACACGTAAACAAAAAATGCTCTCTCTCTCCTCTTCAAGTGCCTTGTACTTTCAAGTCAAGCTTTTTCAGCCTCTTTATGTTATGACATAAATATTACAGAATGTTTTCTAGTACACTATTAAGTCTTGTGCTTAGATCTGAACTCCATGAACTAGGACAATGAGGGATGCTGGGGTTTGTGGTAAATTACTCCTGCATTTTTTCTTATGCTTTGGGTCCATCTGATCGCTCACAACGTTTAATGCTCTGCAGTGTGTCTCTAGTAACGATTACAAGTTAAGCTTTATCTCCTAGCTGGATCAGAAAGAGTGAATTATTGTGTCTGCATGAATCTTACTTCAAACCTGTGGCCTTAGGGAGCTTGTATCTTTCAACAGAAGGGGGGTTATGGGTTCTCTGGTTGGCATCAGTCATACAACTTAATACCAAGTAAGTCCAAAGGGATAACATTATCCATGATTTTGGGTTCCCACTGGCACTTCAGTCTAGTCTGGAAAACTCAAAATTGCTCTTCAGTTCTGGTACTGGGAGTGATTTTGAAACTAGCACCTCTCCATGTGTATGAATTCTATTCTTGATGTAACACCATCCCAAAGAAGTACAACCTTTTCTACCTTCAGCTACCTTTTTCTACCTTCAGCTCACAAAAATACGTGCACCTGCTCCTCAGTCCTTCGGGTTTCCATTTTAGCAATTAAGGTCTTCTGCGGAAAATTCAGATACTAATTTCTGTCAAAATGAGAGCTCTTACAACTGCCCAGCAACATCTGAGACAAAAATGAAGTCAGAGTTTCAGCCCAGAGCAATTCACAAATTAAAAAAAGCTAGCCAAGAATCTACTCAAGGAGCAATATGCACAGCAGTGCAACAGGATGGTACCTAGTGATATTCTTGGCTGCTTTTTCCTCCTGTATTTAGGCTGTAAGGTATTTGGAGTAAAGGACTGCTTGACAAACGTGCTGTGTACTGACTACATTGTTGAAATAATTGATGTAATTAGCACCATCATCAATATTCAAGAAGGGAGAGATGACATAATTTTGTTCAGAAACAGAATTTGAACTTTAAACATTTTTAGCAAGTGGCATTTTTTGTTTTCTTTCAAGGCATGGTGTGCATATGCCATTTTGTCTAAACAGGTGGGAAACCCACCAAAACAGTCAACAAAATGTTTGGCAAGCAGCAGTGATGAGGATACAGATAAACTGTATTGCTTGCAGCTACCTCTGTGAGATGTGATTGTGGTGAGGACTGGAAACAGGAAAGATCCCTGGATGTTCTGGTGGGGATGTCAAGTCTTGCACAGTGCTAAAAGGTGTAGGCTAAGCCTTCCAGGGAAGTCCAGGACAATGGGAGATGAATGAAGCTACATAAACTGCAAATCAAATACAACAAGGAGACTGGTTTGGGGTAATGACCACATGGGAAGTGGCTGATCAAAGACTATATTCAGGGGAACACTTTACTACAGTCACAGGCAGAGGTCGAATGACTCAGATAATGTAACATTAATGTGGTGCTAATTATCTTTGGAAACAGCACGATCAAGGTATCAGCTGATAGATAATTCATGGAGAAAGCTTAGGATCCCTTTTACTGCTCATTCCAGAATAAATTCATTCTTCACATTGCCTCATTTATAAATTCATAGTTTTAATCTGGAGATATTTGGTAGATCACCTTGCTGTGTTACACCTCTCTGGAAATGTGGCTTTTCTATGGTAGCATTAATCTGATTTTTTTTACCCTTGCTACTCTTCCCTTTTTCAAAAAATATTATTTAGGCTCTCCCTTTTGAACTGTTATGCAGAGAACATGAACTATATATTTCAAAACTCATTGAAGTAATGAAATTTGGAACTGTGCAATAAGAGAAATACTTTTTTTCCCCCTTCATTTAAATGTTATCTGCAGAAAAGCGGTGATCGTTCAAATCAAAATGCTCAGCCTTTGCTACAGAATAGACAACACTCTGGGGGTCAAAAAAACCTAACTTGAGAGACAGGAAAAAATATTCTGGGTATTAATTTGTGCTAAAAAAATGTCTTGGTGTTTTCTCCACCTGTTTCAGGAAGGTGACATCTACATGCCTTCAGCAAATGCAAGACAATGACACTTGCTTGACATGCCTGAAGTTGAAGCTCACAGGATCATAGGATGTTAGGGATTGGAAGGGACCCAAGGACATCATCAAGTCCAACCCCTCTGCCAAAGCAGGACAATGCTGTCTAACACAGATTACGGAGGAACACATCCAGACAGGCCTTGAAAGTCTACAGAGAAGGAGATCCCACAACCTCTCTGGGAAGCCTATTCCAGTGCTCTGCAACCCTTACAGTAAAGAAGTTCCCCCTTGTGTTCTGTGTTTAAAACTTAGAAGCACATCTTTACAGCTTTAACAATTGTCTAACTTGCAGAGGATTCCTTCCAAGTCCAGAAAATCTTCTGCTGTCCCACATGTCCTTGCTTTGCCATCACTGCTGCCTGCCACATGCAACGTGTCATGGCTTGGATTGCCAAGAGATTGCTTGATGCTCCTAGAAGAGCTATCACATTTACAAGGCAGAAGCTTTCATCTGCTTAAGTATGGACCCTGCTAATTTCTAGTTTACTCTAGACAAAGGCACAAAGGAATGTGTCAAAGGCAAGGCTGAGAGGTCTAGTACTACAGGATCTGAACACAGCCACTCCACACAGGTATTTTCACACCTGGTGAATGTTTGTGCTATCAAGGAAATCACTAAATCTGTAGACATCTGTTGATGCTGCATTATTTGAGTCTAAACACTGATGAAGTACTCAACACTGTCACTTGGAGGTCTCTTCCAACCTGGTTGATTCTATGGTAAGGTGTCAAGAGACTTTTTTTATCATCTAAAAATTTGTAAGGAATTTCAGCAGTCAAACATTTACCTTTGTGGCCAGTACTAGCCACACAGCAATTTAGAAACACTAATCAATAGTCAGAAGTCTCTTTTAAAATAGCCTTGTTTTGTTTTTTTTTTTCTTTTTGCTGTGTGTTATAAGAAAGCAAATTCACTGAAGAGAGCCTGTAAAATTTAGTTCCACTTCTTTCACTTTTCCCCCCCCCCACTTTTTTCCTCTCTCAAACTGTGTATGATAAATGTGCTAAAACAAAATAAAAACGGTTTTGTGCGGTTTTGGCCACCAGATCTGTTTGGGGCTTACTCGCCTGTACTGTGGCCAGAAGCTAATTCTGATTCTTCTGTCAGATGTTTTGTAGCAGTATGCCCTCCAGAAAGGCTGGCAAAAGTGGAGGCAGGCAGATAGCAAGGTGTGCAGGTAATTTTCTTTTAGGCTGGATTCCTGGCTGTGAAAAAGGAGTAAGCTATGTGCCCCAAGTGTCCCTCCATATCATTACTATTATGTTCACTTCCATTCAACCCTTCCCCATGATTTGGCAACTGTGAAGCAGGTATGGAGGGAGAAAATCTTTGGGTTATGCCTGGTCCCTTTACTGCTCTTCTCTGGCAAGAAAGGCCTGGTGCTGAGGTCAGCCAAAGGCTGCGACAGCAATTTAGTCCAACCATTGGCATCACTTTCCATTTCTGTGCTACAAGTCTCTATCGAAGACTGGTAGAAGGAGCCTTTTGCAGCAGATATTGGGGATGGATCTGTCATCTGGGAAGGGCTCTGTGGGCAATCTTTGGAGCAGAGGTCTAAGTTACAGGAAATATATGTGCACACACTCAAAAAGGTCTGACACTGTAGCATTTCCCAACATAGGTGTCAAGATCCAAGACTTCACAAATAGAAAGCAGAGTAAGGAATACCACTCTGCTAAGGTGCAAGGCTTGGAATACCTAAACAGGATGTTGTGCTGGGGGTAAAATGCATGGATCAAGTCATGGAATAACAGCTCTTAAAAACTGTGGGCCACCACCTGTGGAAGCTGCCTGTAGTGAGACTGAGTGTAGCACTAAACTAGTCAAGGTAGGGCAACACCGACTTGCAGAGAAATAGGTCATCTGTCTTTTGGAGCACATGTCATGACTCAGAAGCCCAGAGCAGAAACACACCTGCTGCCTGTGTTTTGATAAATACACATCTTTTCACTGCCCAGTGATTCTCTTGTAAGGACACTGCCTCTTCTACACACAGCTTTCAGAAGTTGCGTTGCCGTGGAGCGTGTGGGACTTCGATACAAACGATAAACAACAACAGTGCTCCCACAACCGCAGGCAGCAGGAGAAAACCTTGTCTGTTTACATCAGCAGTACAATACCGTCTAATGGCACAAAGAAATAAGGCTCTTAGCTCATGCAGTACCGTTTGTCACTCAGAAATAGCTGTCAGGAAATGTAGAGCAGAAACCAAAACACGAAAGCCACACAAAGATCCACAGTATTAGGCAGCTTTCCACTGTGACAGACTTGCCCAAATTAAATGTGGGCCTGATTCTCCTTCCTTGCCAGCAGAAAGGCAAATTTTTACCCAACTCGCTTGTTATTTCTCTCCTTACACCTTGTCAAACTGTCACAAACTCCAAACACAGTCGACTCCATAGGTGTAGCTCTGCTCCACTGCTAGCAAAACATCACCTTGATTAATCACATGATTTTTCTTTCTTTTTTTTTTTGCTTGTGTTAAATCAGCCTCCAAAATGATCACTTAGGGCAGGCTTCAGAGGGAGGAAAATTCCTTCGTTGAACAGATCTAACACCTCATCCAACACAGATTGTTGCTGGATTTCAAATAACCTTCTTTCTTCCCTCCCACAGAACTTTCCCCACACCCCCACACCCCCCCCCGCCTTGTATTTAGAGCTCAATTACAAAAGAATTAACAACATAATTCCTGCTATTTACTTATTTTTATCAGAACTGGTCACTACGTTTCTGATATTCCCCCCCCCCATCTCTCTTCAAAAGAGCATGCAAACAGAAGCCTCCTTTTTGGGGATTTAATGCAGTCACTAACATGAAAGACAGTTTATTCGCACAGTTCAGTAGCTAGCACACCCTCCAGGTTCTTGGACTACCCTACCTTGGCAGACAGACTCTGTGGTTTGTTGGAGAGGATCTCTGCTGCTTCCCTGCAGCGGGTGGAAAGGTTGAGGATAGCAGCAGCTGCTGCTATGTGGGTGTCTTCACTACATTGACCGTAGCTATAAGAGTTGGCATGGCAAGGGCTCTGTGTGTGGGCGCTAGCACTAGGCAGTCGATTAGAAAATTTCACTGGATTTGAAAAATGCTTTGCTGTTGAAGAGAGATTTGATTAGCAATTGCATGCAGGAGATTTCCCCCATTAAATAGTTTTGTTTCTCAGACTACAATTTCATACATTCAGATAGTCAAAGAAGAACATTTTTTTTTTTAAACCATCCGCATCCTATCGGCAGTAAGGGTTGGCTGTAAAAATGGCTTTGGAAACACAACAATTGGCTTTTTACCTGATAAATACACATCTTCCAACAAAACATCTGAGGCATACACTCAGCTTTTACTCAGTTTTTGCTCAGATTTTACTCATTCTTCACGCAGGCATTAAAAACAGTGATGTCTAAGGCAAGACTGAACGAGCACTATTGTGTTATCTGGAGTGACCTGATAGGTCACCACACTGATAGGCAAATGCAATTGTAAATGTAGCCTTGTAAAGGCTTCCTCTTGGAGCTCTAATTGTGCAAAAAAACAACAGTGACTCGTCCAGTCTTAGTTAAAACAACACTGCTTACCCTACTCAAATGAGTAAGTCAGTTATTTAAACAGCTTTGTTATGCGAGTGAAGAGAACAGGACCAGGCAGGCTCTTGAATGAACCAGGGCAATCAGATTAGAACATTACCTCTTAGGGAATATTCAGCCCTGATTTTATGGAAATTTTTAGAAAGTTAAGTCTACCTTTTAATCAGTTAAAAAAAATATAATTATGGCAATGAGCACTGAGACTACAACTGGTCTAGGCTCCCTGTCTCATTTTGGCTGTCATTTGGAGTAATACATAGACTTATTAGGCACAAAGAGCTCAGCTGAGAGTGAAAATCTAACAGGTGAACAGAAAAGCACTTTCAGAGACAGAAATGGTGTGTGTGGTTCTTTGTTTTCTGCTCCAGCAGCACTCTAAACCAGAGAGAACTCTGCTCTGTGTTCTGGATTTTGACTCTGGGATGTCATTAACTGTTGCAGGGAAAACACAGCAAGGTGATTTCAGCTCTTAGGGAGCAATACTGGCTTCTTTTGTCTGTAGCTTTCAACATCCTACAAAGATAAACTAAGCAAAATCCAATTTCTCAGCCTACACCCAGATACACCAAGAACATTTCTGCATGTGGCCATCTGCTCACTCCACAAAGATCTGAGCCCCAAGTCTCCAATTTCCTCTGGATGTAGAGTTTTGGCTTGGTTCACTTTAATGCTAAGATCTACACAAGACGTTGAAGAACTCCTCTTCCCTCAAACGTGGGATGCTGTATGAGAAATGCTTGGTTGTGTGCACTGGCTGCAGCTGAATGCCGTATTTGGGTTGTCTAAGCACTGGAGGCATCTCAGCGGAGCAATACCTAATGGCTTCATGATTCAGTTCTCCTTTTCTCCCATGCGAATTGAAAAGGATTTATCTACCCTGCTGTAACACAAGCAACAGGGTTTACATTTTCAGATGTTACTACAGCCAGCTTCATATTATATTTAAAGAGCAAAATAATGCATTTTCCATTAGCCACCCTAAAAGATTTGAGTAAGAAGGGGGAAAAAAAGAAAGCAGGCTATGAAGGGTGCAGTTTTGTTAGCAACTCAGTTTCTAAGTGCAGATCCACAGAGGGCTAATGGTGGGGGTTTGGCCAGCTACGTATTTACAGGAGATGCTGAACCAATCCCTACATCATCAGCTTCTTATTGCCAACTTCTGTCTGTCTGCATTGTTAAAGCATTCACCTGCCCTTTTACTTTCACCTTTCCATTAACATAATAGCTGCACGCTGCAATCTTTGCAAGAACTACAGGCTGTAAACTTCAGCCCTGATATACATTCGACACATATTGTGTATGTATGTATTTGCATTTGTATAAAAACACTTCAATCATTGTTTTTTTTCCTTGAAATGAACCTGTGAAATAGACATACATCTGTGCAACGAGACAGCTAATAGGGAATATTCAATTTTACAAACAAAATTGGAAAAGCTGCCACCCAAGAAGCTGGCAATGCACATATTTGCTTTCATTTGAACAAGCCTATTTTCCAGGCTAAATAAATATCTACTTTTCACTTTCAATTTTAAATAGGGTGTTTATATACACAAGCACATAGATATCTACAGATATTTGCCTGTGCGTTCCGACACGGGCAGAAATCACAGACACACAGAATTGTCAGCGCTGGAAGGGACCTCAAAGATCATGGACAAGGACTCCTCACACTAGATCAGGTAGCTCAGAGCCCCATCCAGCCTGGCTTTAAAAACTTTCAGAGATGGGGCTTCTAGCACCTCCCCGGGCAGCTTGTTCCAGTCTCTAACCACCCTCATGGTGAAGAACTTCTTCCTGACATCAAATCTGAATCTACTCACTTCTAGTTTTGCTCCATTCCCCCTAGTCCTATCACTACCCAACATCCTAAGAAGTCCCTCACCAGCTTTTAGTCCCTCTTACAAACAAATAAACAAAATATAATGTAGTATTACAAGTCTATGATGTGACATTATATTATCTATGTATAGATACAATTTTCTGCTTTTCTGTTCACCTTACTCTGAATATTCTCCTTTGTTGGCATAACAAATGGGATGCAATTTGTTTCCCTTGACTAATTTTTTTTTTTGTCATGAACAAGAGAAAATTCAACTAAAGAGGTTTTTTGCACGGTGTTTTGAATCTATTCATTCCTGAACCCGAATTTGGTGGAACAAAACTCTTTTATAGTTTTTATTTTCCTTCATTGCAACTGAGGTTTTTGTTTCTTTGAACTAAAAGGGATTTTATAATGGTCGATATGATGGCAGAATCTTGCTCAAGTTTCCCATGCAGACTGTGAGGAGCATCTACAATGACAGATCAATATCCACACCATGGTACCTCATTTATTCAGAGTAGTAGCCAAGCTCTAGGTGATGCAAGCAAAGGAATCTAGATAATAATTTGATGCATTGGATATGTCTGCACTACAAATATGATGTAGTACAGAAGTATGAGACACCTAAATGAGTTCAATTGAGACCTAGAAGTAATGCAGTCAGGGCACATGATCATCTGGGAGGAATAATAGCTTTATAGATGCATCTAAAAGGTATCTGAAATACCTTTAAAATCTAACTTGGATTTCCCTCTACTACAATTCATAACATCTTGTGCAGACACATTCCATGGGACTTCTCATGGCAGCATCCTATCACATAAAGGTATCACAATTTAGCCAAGGAAGAAGGTAACAGATAAGACATAAATCATGCATCTTTAATCCTCTTTTGCCCTGGTAACTGCTTTTAAAAGAAGCATCAAACAAGTAAACCTTATAGTGATGATATTTATCATTCCAGCAATCTATATTTAGCAAACTAGTGATTAGCATTCTATCCACAAGTGGTTGAAGATGCTTCCTACAGAGACTTGTTTTGAGTTCAGGAAGGAAGGACGGAAGGAAGGACAGAAGGAAGGACGGAAGGAAGGAAGGATGGAAGGAAGGAAGGAAGGACGGAAGGAAGGAAGGATGGAAGGAAGGAAGGAAGGACGGAAGGAAGGAAGGAAGGAAGGAAGGAGGGGCGGGCAAAGCAACCAAAAACCCAACAAAAGGGAATTGACACTCTCCCCATTTTCCAAGAGACAATGGAATTTCAAGCTTACATTCATTTCTTCCTTGCGCCATAGGTGCTGTTGTGCGTTTGCCAAAGACTTGTGCATCAAAGCTGGCATAATCAAATGGGACTTTCCCAAACTTCTCCTGCTCTTTCACCAGGGTGGCCCTGGAGGAGGTGACAGGCTGTGAAGTTCTGTAAGTGTACTGAGATACCTCAGGTTGCTTCGCTAAGTTTGTCCTGCGGAGTGGAGGAAAACAGTGGTGAGAAACACAAGATTATCTTTAAATCTATTCTGGAATAACAGCAGGCAGCTGCGTCTCGATACCAGACAATGTGATGTTCATACAAAAGACTGACTGGGAGCTCTATACAAGACAAAAATAGCATAAATATGATGGCTCAGTTAGAAAAGAGAACTTGAACATCACAAAAGTTCAATGCTGAGGGCATAAAAATTCTAGCATACTATAGTTGCAGGGTGGACTGTGTGCAAGAAAGATCCCGACTTACCATGGGGCTTCCTTCCTTTCTACAGGTTGTCTGGGTTTTTGCTAGTCAAAGGACTTGTAGCTTTATGGACCAATACTGTTCTCACTTTACTGTGAATTAGTGTGGTGTACATACACAATAAGATGATCTAAAATAATTGGCTATGTTATTTGGGAGGAAGAACTGCTTGAAAGTGTGTTATACCCTTCAGTTATGTTCAGTAACTACTTGTCTTTAGTAATTTCCTAAGGACTTTTCATCTGTAGAGTTAAGGCACGTGCAGTTGGCAGCCACATGGACATAATATTCTGTAATGGCTCTGAAGGAACCATTAGAGCTGATCATGTCAATAATCCACAAATTAAAGTGTCCCCAAATAGACCTGAATATAATAGGTTGTAATGGTCATGGTGCCAATGATGTGCAAATTATGTGTGTCTGTAGGGTCCATATAACTCTCGAACAAAATACTGCAGTAAAAAATGTTCCCCCTTTTTGGTGCCACTGCATATAAAAAAAAATAAACTAATTAGTCCAATGGACTTACAATAAAGAACCTCAAAATAAGAATTATTGAATGGTAGGGAAAAAGGATGAGCAGAGTTCTCAACTCTTTCAACTAGCGTGCTACTTACTGGATCACTGGAGGATTCCTCTGAAAAGAATCATGAAATAAATGAGGACTGACCTGCTCAAAGTGCAGTGAGGTCAAAGGGATCTTTAATCAAGCTTCAGTGGCCAAAATATTGTAACAAAGGAACCATCCCTGAAGATTGTTTAAAACAGTTCAGCAGACAGGAGATTCCATTTACAGAAGCAGGACATTCAAGGACCATTGATAAGGGTATTTGTGCTGAAGCAAGGTTCAGTAAAACATATTTGAGTGCTTTTCAAAAGATCTCTTTGTTCTCTTTCAGGTCAACCACTTGCACAAGGGCCAGCAGAAAGCTGCTGGTTAATTTTGAGATGAAGTCAACTTATTTAGCTTTGCAGGGGCTCGTCTTGAAAGAAACCAAGTTAGCCCTGTAGCATTTGAAATGTGAAACAGAGGAAAGACCTGAGGGCTGATCAGCAGAGTCTGTGCAGAAACACTTTGGAGAGACTAACTTGCGAGGGCTCCTACCTGTGAGTCTGATCGTGGCACTGCCCAGCTTTTGGAGACTCGAGCTGGTTCTTTTCCTGGGACATAGCCAACTTTTCAGCTGCAGCAATTGGACAACCAGAAAGGCTGTTTAAAGGCAAGGTGAAGAAAAGAAACAAAAAGAGAGAAAAAATGGAAGACAAAAAAAAAGCATCACATTAAAACAAAACCTTAAGTAAAGAGAATGTGTGCTGTGGAACCCGATGACTTCTAACTTCTCTGGTGCCCTGTGAATCTAGGGGAGCTGCTCTTATTATAACTCAGATTGATCTGATTTTCAATCCTTGATGCAAAACAGTGAAATGTGTATATTCAAGATGATATATCTGGAACCTGTATCACGTAGGAGTTCTCCACAGTTCAGCTTTGATGTTTTTTGGCTGGCAAGTCGCTAGTAAATTTTTTGACAAATGACATTTACTTTATCAGCTCAACCATGCGTGTAAGCCTCCTGCTGATTAAAAGGAAAAGTGTATTTGGGGGAAAAAAACAAACAGGTGTATGTGAGTGACTGTTACCAAGGAATACATTTTGTCATTTCAAGTTGTGATTTCTCTTTTTCTATCTGTTTGCTTTATTAGATGAGAACATGTTCTCTCATCCTATTTATGGGTTGCTTATGAGGCAGCCGATGTGCTGCAAAGATGACTGAGGATTTAAAACAGGAAACAATGGGGGGGGGGAATTTCCTCCTTCCTTAGATATTCTTGTAGATGAAATTGTAATCCCTCTGGTAAAGATTAACTTTTTGTATTAAAGATAGTAGCACAGTAAGATAACCTTGGATTTTGCTGTGCTCCTATGATATCCAATCAATCAATCAGCACCAAAAAAAAAAAAAAAGAGAGAGAAAATCCCACCAAAAAAAAAAAAGAAAAAAAAATCAGATCAACAAAGAAAGGCTGATTAGAAGTTTGACATCCTATTTTTCCAGAAGTGCTGTACTGCAATATTTTGGCTTGTTGGCTCACAAGTGCTGTGCTGACAGCAATGGCTTGCTGGAGACAGCATGCATCAGCTCCCTGCCTCACCTGCAGCCCAGCTGTGATTCCCCAGCTGCCCGGCTGGAAGGCTTGTCCCTGCAGGCAGCAAGTTAAACAGATAGGGCTGTTCCAAGCAGGAAGATTGCATTCCTCAGGGTAAAAAATGGAGTTCAATTTTTATATGGATTCAAAAATACTCCACTTGAAATTTTCGGGTTTGCTCAAAGGGAATGTGCCCTTAATGGGAAGTTCCTGGCATATACATGATGCAAAATGAAGAAGCTTTGGCTTCTGCTGGATTTTCCAGTTGTAGGAATAATGATGTATTTGCTCATTCCTACTCCTTTCATGTGATGATGCTTCACTGTGAAGAATGTCATGAAATTGTAGTTTGAAATTTTGTCTGTGAAAAATACTAGTGGAATTTGCCATCCCCAGCGCTGCAGCCATTCCTTAATAGAGTGAAATTAACACAATTAGTTGCTTAGAAATAACACAGGCTACCCTTGCAGTTCATAGACACTCTGCAGCATGGTACATCATATCTAACTCCAAGAGGTACCCATCGATTCATTCCTGAGTCCATGTTAGGTTTAAGTGGGCTGGAAGTTTTCTGGTCTACCTTCTGTGTGTGTTGCGATTGCTGTTGACGTGTCCTCTTCCGGTGCATCCCGGGGTAGGGCACTTTAAAACATTTTCATGCATGGCAAGAACTAAACAGGAACAAGAAGAAAAATCTGGTAATAGCATGCATCAGTTAGAAACACACACAGCAAGAACATAGGAACATTTCTCCTTTGGGCTTAGATTCTCAATTCTGTCTCATTTTGATAGCAAAAGAAAGGGTGACACAAAGGACTTAAAACAGAGCAAGGCTGGAGCCTCCAGCATATACCAGGTTATCCCCGTACTGCTGTGCTGTGGCTTCCCACGTGCACATCATGTTTCCAGTGACTTTAAAAGAAGAAAGAGGGAAGTTACCAAAGATCATGAAGCCCTTTGTCTTCCAGTTCTAACACCACTAGCTCTAGATACAAAAAAGAAGGTGACAGAGGAGCCTCAGGCAACACAGTCATGCTGTGTACAGCTGCAGTCCCTCTCTGGCTCAGGAAGGGCAGCTCTCAGGTGCAGGAAGGCTTTTTATGCCTTGCACCTCAGTAAAATGATGTGATCTGAGTATGTCTCCTTTGAACCCTGACACCTTCTGGTCATCTGAGCTGTGTTAAAACTCCTGTAGACCAGTTGGTCGTGCTCCCAGGTGGCAGCTTGCACTCTCAGCAGTGGTTACAACCTCTTGCATTTCTTATGCCCTTTGATGTGGATCATCTTTACTCAGGCTGAGGTGTGTGTCTGCATTAAACAGAACATTTCTTTGTAGGTCTGACCTCATGACTTCAGCATTAGCCCTTTGGGTGCACAGTGCTTCAAAGAAGCTGGCTGTTCTGCCAGCTGGTTTGTTCTGTCATGAACCAGATTATCATTTATTTATTTATTTATGTATGTATTTATTACCAGTAGGACAGAACACACTTGATTTGAAGAACAATAATCAAACAAGGACTTGTCAGTTTGAACTTTTTTAGAAAGATCATGTTGCTAAGACCTTCCAAATGGAGCACACTGCTTAACTCAGCAGATGTTTCCATGCATACAGTCTAGTACCAGCTTTTATCAAAGGGAGAGCTACAGTTAGGGACAGGATGTGGGTAAAGTGTAAGCATCCTCTAAAGGTGTCGTTATGCATGCCACCAGAAACCCCAATCTGACTAACTAGGTTGTTCAAACAAGAAGTTACACACTAAGTGTTGACTCGTTATGCAGCATTTCATTGAATCACATTGCAGACACACACACATGAACCCATGTCAACAGATCAGCACAGTTAGAAAGAAGCAGAGAACTTCAGCCTAGACTGGGCTAGCATGATACAGTCATACGAGAGGGATGTGCTGTGGAGCAGCACTGGTATATACTGGTGGAGGCAGTCTTTTTGAGCTAGATGGTAAGGAAGACACTGGAAACATCTGAGAATAGGCACATCCAGGCCTCTTGGTCATTGGCAATGAAAACCAGCAGCCCTGGTGTGTGGCTACAGCAAGTCACCTCGCAGCTCTGAAACAGGCAGGTGATTTGCACGCTGCATGCTTCTGTAAAGACATAGCCAAGCAAAGTCCTGAGGACTCGGGAGATTACAGAGCTCAGGTCTGCTAGCTAAGTGGGGATAGTTTGCCTCTGATCTTATCCTTCCCAGGTGACCTAAGGATTCTACTGCTACTTGTAATGTTGCTGCTCAGGAGTACTTGAGCTTCGCAAGCGTGGAAAGCTGGAGGGCAAAGGTGTGATGGCTCCTCTCTCAGCTTCATTCTGCAATCTCACCCAGATGAAGTGAGTTTCTTCTCCAGCATGAGCACACAGTACCCACAATACCAGGCCCAATCCAGTTGTTATTCTGGACTGTAGAGTGATGATACTCACTTTCTAGTGGCACTCTAACTTTGTGTGGACAGCCTGACAGACTGCGGTGGTGAGGGTAGAGACCAGTCACGTGCCCTGTGCCATCACATCCTGGGATGGGACATTTGGTTTCTCTCTTTTCAGGCCTGGGAGAATCTGCAGAGAAATCAAATAAGGATTTTGTTTGGTTTTAGCCCCCATCTGCACTCAGCTGAGTGATCCTAGCAGCGTGGTTCCATTTTGTACTTCAGACGTGATTCCTACACAAAGTTTTAACAGAGAAGTACACAATTGAAGCACCCCTTTATTTTTCACACTAACTACATCTTTAAGCAACGGCTTCTCTGTCCCAATATGCCATTTATGTGCTGAACTACATAGCTTTAGGGCTGCACTGTCAGTTTTTCCATTCAGAGCCTCAAACAGGACAGAAGCCACAATCCAATAAGCCAGAAAACTGGCAGCCTCAGCCAACAGCAAGATCTACAAAGGAATAAACAAATGGGGGGGGGGGGGAAAGGCAGAAACAATCTTTTCCTCTGTTAATGTCAGACTCCAGGAAGCTGGGACAACCAAATAAAAGCTGAGGTGTGAAACAAACAAACAAACAAACAAAAAGCATTTCAACCAGAAGCCATTCCTTAAATATCGCAGATCTCTAGGCTGTGGGTTCTTTGTTAGGAAACTGAATACATGCCACTTTACATTTGAGAGGCAAGGCAAGCAGCTCCCTCTGGTACACATGGCAGCGCTGCTTTGTGGAGCAGCCCACAATGACAGAGAAAACATGGAGCAGCAGATACCCTTTCAAAGGCGAGGTCTCAGCCCAGCCCCACAGCTGCCACTCTGCAATGGCTGCACTGCTTTCCCAGTTCTTTTTTTTTGTTTGTTTCAAACACCTAGAATTGTGCAAGAAGCACTGGTCAGAAAGCCTTTATTTGTTTTCCAATGCAGGATCAAAAGTCTGGGCGAGAAAGGAATGAATTCTGGTCCAGAAATTCTCTTGTGAGAAATCTGGAGGAAGTGGCCGCATAAATTGCTGAGGATGGTTTTAGCTCCATCTGTGACCGGCTGCCAACAGCATTCAGTGCTGGGGGAGAAAACAGCTGCAGCCAGCACAAGGAGCAGCATCTTTCAAGCTCATTTTGTTGGACCACGAGGTAGGCTGTGCTTAGGGACAGGAGGATCGCCAGAGACAGATGAGGGTTAAACTTCCTGGCAAGACTTTAGGTTTAAAAAAAAACCAACAACCAAAAAAAAAAAACCCAAACCAGCAGAAAACAAACAGAAACAGAGAGGAAAGAAAATAGGCTGAACATCAACAGGAGACCATGTGCTTTTGAGAATTACTGCAAATGCAGAGTGCTGCTATAGTGGACAGAAAATAAGAGGGACCCTGACATATGACTTAACTCCCTCCCCCCAACACAGTCTTTGGAAAACTTGTCACTGAAAAGATGTAAAAATATACATTTAAGCCATGCTTTTCTGATGTAGTACCCAAGAAAGAAAACTGAGAGCTGATGGTGGACTTTTCAGAAATCAAACCCAGGTAACTGTGTAAAGTGAAAAGGCAATGTGCCTGATACTGCACTGAGTAAAACCATATGGTGTTTATGCAACCTGAACAAAGCCTAGTTTGTTCCTCCTTGACTGTTACCTCTGAGCTCACCTGCAAACTACAGCTAATATTCATATGAAGCAAATCAGAAAGGGCTAGATTCTGCTATGCTTACCATGTGTACTGCCAGAAAGTCATATTGACACTATCGTGAACCTGATGAACACAGCTGGGCTCAGGAGGAGAAAAGATAACTGTAAAATGTCTATATATACCTTAGTCATCTGAGCAAATAAAGGCTCACATAGGTTAGCAGGGAGGTAGGCTGACACCGTGCATGGAAAGCTTGAGACATGCTAATGAAAGGACTGCTTGAGCCAGCAAAATGAGATGCATGCAGTTCCTTTCTGAATACTAGAGGAAACATTTTATGGTTATAACTCCTAGAAAAGCTTGTCAGTTATCCTATACATTAAATATGTTAGGTAACTGAACTGCTGCAATATTTGCACTGTCCACAGAGACTACTTTAAGGCAAGGTTAGAAATATCATAGAGTAGAATTGTAGAATCATGGAATGGTTTAGGTTGGAAGGGACCTCAAGGATCATCCAGCTCCAACCCCCTGCCATAGGCAGGGACACCTCCCACTAGAGCAGGTTGCTCAAGGCCTCATCCAGCCTGGCTTTAAACACCTCCAGGGAGGAAGCATCCACAACCTCCCTGGGCAACCCTTTCCAGTGTCTCACCAGCCTCACTGTAAAGAACTTCCTCCTAATATCAAAATAAGTAGTTCATCTAAAGGAAGAATTGCAGCAATTCTGGAGTGACCACAGTGTATTTGGAAGCCCCGAAGGAAAAGTTAAAGGACAGATGAATGTATAGTTACTTACTGCAGCAGGGAGTGTGCTTATAAAATGACATCTCTCGATGTTCTGTAATTGTCTTTAATTAAGGAGTTTCATATGAGACAGCCTGGTTTTCAAATCAAACCCAACTCTTTTAAACCTCCACTTCTGGAAGCGTGATTAAGTACCGAGAATGGAGCAATGTACCTACAGCTTTGTAGGATGCCACAAACCATCAGAAACAATAAAGATTTTGGAACTTACTGGCAATTCTGCTGATGGTGAATGAGGCAGAAGAGCACGGCTTGTGCTTTCCTGGCTCAGAAGCGCTGGCTGTAGCGAAATGTAACGTTGATACGTGAAGTAGACTGAACTCAGAAAACACATGGCTTAGGAATTAGATGGCATGTTTGGGAGAGGCCAATTTTTCACCCTAACCTTTTCTTAAGCACCATTTTAATGCCTTCTCTTTTGGCTGCTGAAATTTAGGAGGTATGTATCGGTGCCCTATGAAGGAGGAGGCAGAGGAGGAGGAAAAGGAGGAGAAAGAATGTCAGTGCCAGCTACACAGCCCTTTTAGTACCCATTACTGATCATTTCACATAGCGGTTTGGCAGGAAGCCAAGTACCTAGCATTTAACCTGGTTAGATGTAAGGCACTAGTGTGAAGGTACATAATTAACAAAATTACCAGCTAAATTCCAGATTCTTTACTGTTGCTATAAACCCCAGCTCAGAATCCTCTATCAGTCACAGGATAAATGCTTAAGCCAGTAAGAACAGCCAAAAATACTTCCTTACGTTTGTTGCTAAATATCTGTCTCCCACCAATGTCAATAACTTTGGTTTGTCTCCTTTCCCCTGCTAGGTGCTCCAGAAGAAACCTATCCAGTTCCTTGTAGGTGCTGTGAAACACATGCCCTTGCTCTGCCTGCAGAGCGATCGCTTGTTCTAGCAAACTCAAGTTCCCTTTTGTTTTGTCCAGCTCGACCGACACCTCTGTGGTTTCTGACAGGCACTCGTTGTCATCTTCTTCACTTTCGGGGAAGGCATGCTGGGTTCTCTTCTCGAAAGGGTCTGGGTGAGACTCCTGGGGTGCTCTTAGCTCTGTTTCTGAGTCACAAAGTGTTTCAGAAGGGCCAACTTCTACCTCTTCCTTCTTAATTTCTGGGACTTCCAGGATGCTAGGTTGATTACACTCTACAAGGTACTTCTGAGTTACTTGGGCCTTTACGCTCGTTTCTTCTGAGAAATTTGAAGAGCTGTCCCACTCGTTGTCCATAATTTCAGAGTTACTCTCATTTTCCTCAGAGGAACAGTATTTAGGGTCAGAAGTAACAGTCTTTTCCTTCCCTTCATCTGAGTTAATCACGTAACATTCATCCGTGTCGTCGCTTTCTGTTTTTAAGGATTGAATGCCGCTATCGTTTAGATTTTCTGCCACCCTGTGACCGGGTGCATCTTTTGCTAATTTCCCCGTGTTCATCAAAGACTTGGCCACAGCGTCTTGATAACTGGAGTAGTTATCTTTTCTTTGACTGGAACCTTCTTCCCCACCTGAATGAGGGGTTTCCTCAGATGATTTCGGTGTACCCTCCTCTGCATGCGAGAAAAAGCAAGAGTAATTTGTAAGAGTTACTGCTTTTTTGTACCTTGAAAAAGTGAGAGGAAGAGAGTTACTTACCAGACACCATTTCTTTACTGAAAGGTACTCAGAATTGATTGAATTCACAGAATCACAGAAACATTCAGGTTGGAAAAGACCCTCAGGATCACCAAGTCCAACCAACAGAATCATAGAGTCAGTCAGGATTGGAAGGGACCACAAGGATCATCCTGCTCCAACCCCCCTGTCATGGGCAGAAACACTCTACCTTAGATCAGGCTGCCCACAGCCTCATCCAGCATGGCCTTAAACACCTCCAAGCATGGGGCCTCAACCACCTCCCTGGGCAACCCATTCCAGCCTCTCACCACTCTCATGCTCAACAACTTCCTCTTCACATCCAGTCTGAACCTACTCCTCTCCATCTTTGCTCCATTCCCCCCCAGTCCTGTCACTCCCTGAGAGCCTAAAAAGTCCCTCCTCAGCATTTTTGTAGGCCCTCTTCAGATACTGAAAGGCCACAAGAAAGTCACTTCAGAGCCTCCTCTTCTGCAAACTGAACAGCCCCAACTCTTTCAGTCTGTCCTCATAGCAGAGCTGCTGCAGCCCTCTGAGCGTCCTCGTGGCACTTCTCTGGACAAGCTCCAGCATCTCCACATCCTTCTTGTAATAGAGGCTCCAGAACTGGATGCAGTACTCCAGGTGGGGTCTCACCAGAGCAGAGGAAGAGAATCACCTCCCTCGACCTGCTGGCCACACTGCTCCTGATGCAACCCAGGTTCTGCTTGGCCCTCCAGGCTGCAACTGCATACTGCTGGCTCATGCTGAGCTTCTCGTCCACCAGCACCCCCAAGTCCTTCTCCTCAGGGCTGCTCCCCTGCCAGTCACTGCCCAGCCTTTATTTGTGCTTGGGATTGTCTCAACCCAGATGCAGGACCTTGCACTTGGTCTTGTTGAATCTCCTGCATTTCACACCAAGTGTTTGAAATGACTGCTTCTAGCATCCAGAAAAACCCTTCTAAGAGTATAGCCGGTTTGTGTCATAGCTCCAAAGCTACATGAGAACCAAATCTATTGCCATTTCTCACTGATGGTGAAAACAATACTCTCTTAGAACACATGCACACATATATATTTTCAGTGAAGACAATACTCTCTTAGAACACATGCACACATATATATTTTCATATAAATACAAAGTGCCATATTTAGATACTATATATACACACATTCTATATGATAGATGGATGTGTTTTGCTATGTGCATATATCTTTATAAGCACACAACATCTTAAAATTCTTCTGTCTGCTTTCACTCTTCTTTCTTCTAAGATTCCCAAATATTTTCTCAAAACAGAGCCTGATTAGTTTCCCCCTCAGCCCAGACACCATGGAAGACCTTGATGGAAAAGACCTCAATACTTCACTATGGGCAAGCTCCTGGTCACTACTACAATTGCCACATTAAGCGAGAGATCAGGTCATGCACAGACAAACAGAAATGGCTGTTGCCTACAGACTCATAAAGGACTTGTTAAAGACACCACTGAAGTGCATCCTGTCTTTCTAAACATCTTCCTTCAGAAGAAAAGCGGCTGCCAGCAGGTGATAGAGGCTGGATGTAGGAGAGGTTGTCGGTGTGGAAGACAATATGCCTTTTGTGTCTCATTTAATTTTTTTATAAACATTTCCTCTGACAAGGACACTCAAAAATACATCTCCATCATCTTCCTTTCTGGTAATTATCTCTCTAAAATCAACACTGGTTTGCCAGGATCAAGTAAATATTGCCATAGTAACTAAAAGCATTTTTGGATGAAGGGAAGAATTTAGTCACAACACTAGCCCCTTCAATAATGCTGATTATAGGGTACATTCTTTTGTTGGGATCTATTCAACATAAACTGAAAAATTTAACATTTTACTTCCTAGGAAGGAGGGTGAATAAACAAGCACAGAGTATTTCATAAGATGTGTCTGTCCCCTCCTGAATCAGAAGAACTCCAGGTTTAAATAATAAATTAAGCATAGTCTAAAATGCAAATGAAATTTCTCTCAATAACACAGCGAGCTATTAAGAGAAAGTGTAAAGGGTTATGATAATTTTAAAGTATTATGAACTACAGAAAACAAATAAAAAGCATTTTCACTGAATATGTCCAATTCATTGAACTATTCTCTCAATCCACTTAACTACCCACATGTGTACAATAATGATTTATAGACATTATACCTAATTATGCATATTTGGGCTGTGTTAGAGTGCCTAACAAAAGCTCTAGAAAGCAACAATTACCTCTGTTGCTTAGCTACATAGTTTAAAATATTCCTATTAAGTGCAGATTATTGTGGAGGGGAAAAGGGGGACAAAAATGCACATGTGCACCACAATGCATTTCACTTTACTGCTGCCAAACTGTTAGCATTTTGGGTCATTTCCAGTTTACATAATTGTTTGGTTCAACTGTTTGTTATATGTTAAAAGAAAATATTGATTAATTCTTATTCTTCTTCAGAAAATTGGACTCATGCAGGGAGAGGTGGCCTTGTGCACTGTGTGCATAAAGTTGTGTTTAAAATGATGTCTGTAAACCTCAGCGTAACTTTTTAGCAGCTGGCCTAGCACCGCACACATTGCAGCACGGTGAATAAAGAAGTCTGCTGTCTTTTCACATCTCAGCAAGTAAGAATGAATGATGATTTGGCTCTGTAATCAACTTTAGTCAAATGGGGGTTTATTATTTGCTCTTCTGCCATTTGGAAAATAACAGAATCCCATCGGTGGGTCACTTGGACTAGCATGAAGTCCTACTTTTAAAAAGAAATCTCCCACCCTTCAAAAGAAAATAAACCAAACCAAACGTAGCAGGTCTTGGCAGTTATATTTCTGAGTAAAAGATAACAAATCACCTAAGAAATGACTGATAAAAAGTTTTGCTTCCTAAATAGTCAGCAATTTTAAAAGGCAGTGTTCAAAAATTTCCTGTTGAACCAATCTTAATGGTTCAGCTGTCCCAGCTTTGCTTTTCACTTCCACAGGCAGCAAGTTTACTGTTAAAATAATCAAAACTCAGCCTAGTTTACACTTGCATCAATCTCTGAAGCTAAGCATTAACTGATCAGTGGACAAGAATTATAAGCTGATAATAAGTATTACACTAAGAAATTGCATACAGATCTACAAACCTAGAGCAGCTGGATATGCTTTAGCTGAAATTTGGGGTGTAGCTGGCAAAAAGTAACACAAAAAGGAGTAGGTTGTGTTTAAGGCCAGGCTGGATGAGACTCTGGCTGGCCTGATCCAGGGTAGAGTGTCCCTGCCCATGGCAGGGAGGTTGGAGCAGGATGATCCTTGTGGTCCCTTCCAACCCTGACTGACTCTATGGTTGTATGTTTTATCACTGACATAGGCAGGTTGGAAGCAATCTGTTATCAAATAAATCTTTCTGAGTTTAAGTGAGTTTTTTCTCTTTTGACTAGAGGGCTGATTGCAAGTAGGTTTCACCTACACGTGTATCCATGGACTCAGCCCAAAGCTTGCCCTTTTATTAAGCAAAGAAACAGTTAAACAATTGAGGTTCAGGCAATACATGCATGGTGTCAGGAGACAAAAATACTCCTTTCAGGCTGAACAGGCAGTGAGAACCATCCACTTGATGGATTTATCTTAGTCATGTCACCCAAAAGGCAGAGATACTGGGTATACACCTTGTGAATTAATGTTCTATATGAAGAGGGAGATCCCTTCTAGGCTTTCACACCAGTGGGATATAGCCCCTTGAAGAGACTCCTTCTAGAAGATTGGCAAGTGACAACTGGCCATAGTCTTTGCCATGTAGACATGACACAAAGGCCTCCACAGATTTTAGTAGAACCACGACTTGATTCTTTGATTCAAAAGATAGCTCCCTTCTTGTTTTATATATCGTATGGTTTTCATATATACAAATTTTGGAGATTTTGTTTTGTTTTCCAGGAAATTCTATTGAGAGTGGATAAGTAGATAAATTCATCATCTCAGTTCAACACAGAGCAACTCGGGTTGGAAGGAATCTTGAAAGATGATCTGGTCCAACCTTCTGTGGAACAGAGAGCCTGGATGAGATTATCCAGCACCCCGTCCTCCCAAAATATTAGATAAGAAGTGGCTGTATATGGTTAACACTCCAGGAGGAGTGTCCCTGAACTCGAAACCTGACCTCAGGTGGTCCTGACCCCTCCTCAGGGGTGGGTCTGGACACCCCCAGGTGATGGTTAGCCCACTCCCCTTCCTGTCCCTTAAAAGCGGGGGGACTTCCTGTTCTCGCTCTCTTGGGACACTCTCTGGACACTCGCTCTTGGACACTCTCGAGCACTCAGAACACCACACACTGCATCTCTCCACACACACGTGGCCATCACCATCATCACCATCACAAAATTGGGTTGTATTCATACCTTTTTTTGTTTTGGATGTGTTATTCTTCCTACCCTACACCCTTTGTAACCTCCCTACCTCTGATACCCTTTTTAAGTTATTGTTAAACTTGTTTTCCTTTTTAACTTCCAAAATGGAGTGACTGATTTATTTGGCTGGGCTTACCTTTTCCTCTCACTTCCAATTCCTTTCTTTTGGGAAGGAGGGAGGGGAGAGGGAAAGGCAATTAATATAAATTGTCAGCAGTTCTATCAAAATTATTATTGTCTCTGGGAATCTTAATTAGAACCCCAGACAGTGGCCAAACAAATCACCTTTAAAATCCTGTAGCAACCAGCAATTGAGTTGAATATAAATTCATTCTGCTTTCATATTATCTGTGATTACTAATTTGCCATTACCAGATCACATTGCTGTCATCTTGCCATCTCCTGATGACTCCTCCCTTTAAAACAAATGCAGAAGGTGTTCCACTGACATCTTCTCATTTGTCTGACTAACAATTTGTGCAGCACTTCTTCAGCAAATCTGTGACATCTGGCTTAGTTTGGTAGTTTTTTTGTTCATCTCAAATGCATATAAACATATATTTGAAAGAAAGAGCAGCAAAGACATACTGCAGCAAGATCTTTCTGTCTCCCTATCCTCTTTCCTATTTTCCAGCACACACTCTGTAGAAGTTTCTATAAATTGTTGGCCATGTTTGGCTGAGCAGAGTTGGAATAACAAGTGTAAAAGTGCTGAGTCTAATAATCACGTCAAACACAACACATGTAGCAGGCACATGCATGAAATTGCTTTGCTAAATGTTAAAGTCAACAATGTTTGCTAGGCCTTTTTTTTTCCTTCCTAAGAGTTCTCTGTATTCCAGTGCAAATCTGCTCTTCGTGGATGTGTTTTTCTCAGTGGCAGGCTTAACCTTGTTCTGTGACAGAGCCAGTGGAGAAGCAGATGCTGCTCCATATCTGACCTGCTGCAGTAGTTGTCTCTCTGGGTGACCTACAAAGCATTTACTAGACCTCAGGAGGAGTTATTATACAAAACAATTGGAAGGACAGCGGTTAAACCTAGACAGAAATGCACTATTCCAACCCTGCCAGGAGTCGAACACATCCTGTATGCCTTTTGAAACCAGGGTTACCTATGCCCCTGTGCTGGTTTGAGACTAACTGAAATATTTTACTGAGAGAAATTAAATCCTTAGCTGGGAAAAGAAAGAAGAAAAACAACATGTGCCCTGTATCACCACTCTTCTGCTGAGGAACTCGACTAGACAAAATACAGATCAGACGGGCACTGCACACACTGCTCAGCTCTCACTTCAGGCTGTGCCTGCTCTCTGGCGGTCTGCTCTCTGGCTGACTCTGCCTGTAACTCTCTAATCCACCTAACCCCTTTATCCTCTAACCTCCATGTCATCTCTTTTTTGACATCTCACCCCAGATCTCCAGATTTATCACACGAGATATACATGGGTTGATCTGGTTATTTCTGAAGGGAGGGAAGGATGGCGGGGGAAAGGGGTTTGGGTCAGGAGCCCTCCTGAGGACTCTGTTCCTGGAAAAGGTATTGTGTTACTTTTCATTTGTATATAACTGCATGTATTTGTGTGTATATGCTTGTGCATTGTGCTAAGCTGTAAAATATAGCTTCATTCCTTAATTTCCAGCCATCTGAGTCTAGGCTGGGTGATTTTCTTAAGTGTGGGGGGGCAGGCAACTCCCAAACCATCACACCCCCTTCCCACGGAATTTAGGTTCAAGGGGAGCCACGCTGCACAGCTACCTGGAGTTGAGCTGCTTTCAAGGACAATCTCCTCCCGTAAATCTGTCCTGTCTTCACTTTCTTCTTTGCATTCCAAGCTGGGGCTGTAGTGGCGAGGTTTCATTAACAAGGACTTCCTTTTGTTGACGGGAATGCCTGATACCTGTTCTTCAGCTTTTCTTTTCTTAGCCATGGAGCATTTGTAGGCACTGCAAAGACCAGCCACCAACCACAGAGAAAAAAAATTGGAAGAGGTCAGGGGATACATTGTTTTAAAAATGCCACCACCCTCTAGCTTAATTCTAAGTACAAAAGTGAAGACTGACAAAATATTAATTCATTTGCAGTTTCAGCAAGTTGTGTGCAGTGGAGATTTAATTTTAGCTCATGTACTCAAGGCTCAGGGCACAGGCGAGTCCCATTTCTTTTCAGTGCTGCCAAAATGTGCTTGGGGGAAGGGGAATGAGGAGCAAGACAAAACAAAAAAAGAATCCATAACCCAACATCCTTAATCCTAAGTAAGCATATGTTCATCTAAGACCTGCTCTGCAAGAAAATTAATATACCCAGGAAAGGATGAGCAGAATTATAGTCCAGGTTGACAACCCAGAGAAAGAGCTGAGGGGGAAGTTTACCACCATCTGTACCGCAACATCCTGAGCCTTTGGCCCCGGCAGCTTTACTTCAGTGTGGATATGCAACTGTGCTCCTCAACCATTCGACAGCATAAACCCTTTGTACCCGCAGAACATTTGGCAGCAAGAGGCCCTCATTCAATCTCAGTCCCAGGTATTGGTTTAATTTCATTAACCACAGCCACAAACACCTAGTTTTAGCTCTTCTCAGCTGTCTGTATAGATTATGGACAAAGGCTCCTCCAAGAGAACATTTCATCCCACTTAAAACTGGATCTATTCCCGTTCCCTGGGAAAGGCCTTGCTCAGTTTAGCTGTCTAACTCTCAGATGTCCAGCATGAGAAGAGAGGGCAGTATTTTAAAGAGGCAGACTTTTACCAGATTTCATGTACTTCTTTCAGTCCCTCTACACTCCAGATATTGATCTGCATGTTCAATTGCCTCTAGAGACATTCAGCAAAACCTTTGCCACCATACAGCTGATCTGTATTGGCTGCAGATGTTATACCATGCCATAGACCACTGGAGAGGTCTGAACTTTCAAATCTCTTTTTAGAATAACTTTTTGCCTAAGTGATTTGGCACTATCTCATTGTTCTCCCTCCAACAGTACTCTAAGAAATCTATGTAGGATGAATAATAGTGCTCATATTATTTCTGTCAGAGATGAAAAAACTACATATATGAATCTGTGTAATCCACTCAGTGGTTTCTCGACCTTAGGCACCCTCAGGGTGCATTACAAATCTACATGATGCCCTTAGGTGCTGGATTTTGTCTTTGGCTCGCTGACTTAGCTGCAAGATTTGCAGAAAACCCATGCATGTAGAGAACTCCTATTGGTTACACATATTACAGCATAAATTAATCCTTCCAAGGTATCTTATGTGCACTAAATTGGCTCAGGTTCCGATTGTTTTGGATGAAAGCATATGACTAACTTGAGCTTTTTGTTATAGAGAAAAAACAACCTAAAATATCCATTTTTTTGGCTAACCACCTTTCTGGCAACTCATCATTGCAAACATGAAGGACATGGAAATAGGAAGATCTGCATTTTAGGAGGAATGCTGAAATTCTACCATGTGCATCTTAGCTACAGTGGATATTCTTGATCTTCTGAAAGCTAAAATGCTATGGGCATCAGGAATACTGGATGCTAAGCACCTACTGCAGTTGAATATATAATGGCTCCTGTGTTATTTCTTTGTTTATGAATAGAGGATAACATTAACATCATATTAAAGGTCAGGATCACAACAGTACAAGCATCTCCTTGAAAATGATGCCTATATAACAGACACCAGAGATGGCTGTGCTGTGGACAAATATGCATGATTTAGTTCTAAGAAAACATAATCAAGAGTTTCTTAATTCAAATTCACAAGAGGCAATTCAAACCATTCACATTGTTTCAGAAACATTAAAGCAATGACAAATTTTTGAGACCCCTTTGTTTTTACCAACCAAAACCTTTGTTAGGTTTGATTTTGGTCTTACTCATTTGTTTGTCAAGCTTCCAGTTTACTTGCGGTAGTGACTGTGAAAGTGTTTAGGACAAGCTGAATTTCCAGTGTTTAATTCCCCTTCAACAAAGCTACAGCTGCTTCTCAGACAAGCATGATTAATAGTTTTAGAGCAGAGATCCAAGCAGATCCCCTAGTATGCCCTCCTGTGCAACATGGGTCACAGAACTTCACCTAGCTCCTCAGCTTTAATCCTGTAATACCCTGAATGGTGGGGGTTGGAAGGGCCCTCTGGAGTTCAGCTAGTCCAACCTCCCTGCTAATGCAGGTTTGCCTAGATCAGGTTGCACAGAACAGTGGCCAAATGAGTTTTGAAATCTCCATAGAAGGAGATCAATCTTTCTGGGTAGCCTGGTCCAGTGCTCGCCCACCCTCAGAGTAAAGAAGTTTCTCCTTAAGTTTATTCTAGTTTGTACCATTGCCTCTTGAGCTATCACTGAAGGCCACCTCTGAAAAGAGCCCAGCCCCACCCTGTGGACCTATTCCTTTTAGATATTTATGTGCATTGATAAGAGTTCATCTGACTGTTGTGCATCTTCCTGTTAAGGTAAGGGAAAGCATGGGAAGCCAGTGAGCAGACTGCTGGAGTCTTGCTCAGTGAGTACAATCTTTCTCTACCAATGTAATAAGCCCAACACTGCAGGGAGGCACAACAGTTATTAAACACAAGGGCTTTTCACCACAACTACGATGGCCAAACTTAGGAGTTAGCAGATCACGACCATGACCAGCGTGGGAGTCCTGCTGCCACCCAACACCTACAGAAACGAGAGCAAGAGAGTCCCACCAGACTGTGACCGCCACACTTTGCAGCAGCAAAGCACAAACTGCTGCAAAGCCACCTGGAAGCACGTTGCTCATGCTAGAAAGTTCCTTCTCTATGAAAGACCAGTTCCTTGGACTGTCCTTGCCATATCTTTCCCTGTACACCGACAGCCACTCGCCCAGATTCCCTCTATAGCTCCCATCATTTTAACAGAGGCGAATACATAATATTCAGCTTGAAGTAAAATCATTCCTGACACCTTCCCCTGATTACAGGAAGATGACAAAACGTAGTCATTGCTTCCTTCCTAGGAGGTGCAAATTGCTCTACATAGGCTGGGAGAGATTTATCAACTCCAGCAGAACATACTCTTGATTTTGCTGGTGACTCTTTAAACTGCTGGCTTGGAGTTTTAGCTGGAATATATTAGTTTAGTTTGCAGAGCCAGTTTAAAGATCTAACATGTCCCAGAGGTTTATTCCTTTCCATCTTACATTTTTTCATAAGTAAAAATGAAAATAAAACAACTTCATAAGTTGTAGCTTTTCCAAGTACTTACAAGCAATTTGTTAAGTATTTGGTAATGGACACTGGGAACTCAGCTACTATGAAAAGAATCATTTATGCCTTTGTAATATGCATGGCATGGGGAAAAAAAAAACACCTCATCTTTGTCTTCAAAAGTTTCTATTTCTCTCTTTTGCTGATGTACATTCACACACACACACATGGACTTTGGTACAGATTTGTCAAGCTGTAGTTTGTCAAATGGTAAAGCTATAATTTAGCTTCTCTATTGCTCATCTCATAAATTCAATGTCTAATAGTTTTGTTGCTATTTATCAATGGCCTGCTTGTTGTCATGGAACACTGATTCAGCTGTCAAGGTTATTTGGTAATCTGAGGCTCATAAAACAGGAGAAGCTCTTTTTGTTACGAGCCCAAAGCCAATACATGTGGGACTTCCCCCCACCCCCCAATTTAACTGTACTGAAATTTTATGACTAATAAATCATTTTAGGACCATCTATAATGAGCAGATTTTTTTGCTTATTGTTATATTTTTAGTCAAACACTCAGTTGCCAGAACCAATCCTGTGTCACAATGTGAGCCAAGGGGCTAAAATCTAAGACATAGAAGAAGTTGGTTGCATGTCTTGGGAAAAAAAAAAACAACAACCCAGATCATAATAAGGTTTTTAAACATATTTCATACCTAAATACTTTAAAAAGAAGAATAATAAATTCCTAGGTCACTCTCCAGAATATAGTTTGGATGGTGTGGGCAAACACAGGTAGCAGAACAGTGCATCAAGCCCTACCACAAAGCAATGCTTCAGAAGAGAAGGAGAGGTTTGAAGTTGTCTTAACTGCATACAGCTTTTACTGCTGCTGAAAATGGTCTTGCTTGGGTTTGTCTGTAATTGGTTTTTCTAAGTGATGTGTTTGTGAAGACTTTAACCAGACCTTTAACCACTTTGTAGCAAGCAAAGACTCTTTTTGTCGTTGTTAATCTGTCGGCAAGACTTCCAAATCTCTGGGGATTCTCTTTCTTATTCATAGCAACCTGCAAATTGGTAAAGCATGATAACAGAGATAAGAATTGCCCTAGTGGGTAAAACCAGGGCTACATTCAGGTTGACAAGTGGTGTTTACTAATGCCTGCAATGTCAAATATAGAATAAATGAAAACACTACAGCTCATGTACACTCCTTAAGTTCCAGAGGAAAAAAAAAGGTCTTTGCATTTCAAGGCATTTATATTTGATGTCTAATACTATTTAAGGAGCCCACCAGGCTAGTTTTAAGATCAGTCAGGTCTTAAAATATATTCAATTATTCATTATGCTGATGAAAACTTGTGGCTTTATGTGGAAAGTGTAATAAATTGTGCACTTGTGGCTTTATGTGAAACTATTAATAAACTGTGCATTACCAGAACTCTGATGTGAGTTTTCACAGGTGAAATTATACAGGTTAGTCCTGGAAAAGATCACTGAGTTCTCATCATGGACAAGAAGCTAAAGATAGGTTTGCCCTGATTTCTAATCTGGAGTGAGATTTATTGGCATGAATATTTTCTTGTATTTTGTGAGGTAAGATGAGCTGTGGCAATTTCTACCCTTATCTTCTATAACATTTAGACTCCACAACTGAGCCTGTTGCATTTCATTGATTGAGCTGAGATAATGAAAATAACCTGGAAGATGGCTCTAGTTAGGAGTTCCTGAAAACAAAAATGTCTGGAAGAAAACTTGTCTAGGGAAAGCAATTTCCTTTCATCAGCATACAATCACAGAACTATAGAACTCTCAGGGCCGGAAGGGACCTCAAGGTGTCCCATGGGCAAGGACACTTCGCACTGGATCAGGTTGCTCAGAGCCCCATTCAACCTGGCCTTAAAACCTTCCAGGGATGCAGCTCCTACCACCTCCCTGGGCAACCTGTTCCAGTGTCTCATTTTTAAGCATTAAGATGGTAAGAACTTAAACCACTAAATTGTAGGGAGGGCAGGGGGAATTGCTTGCCTTTTAGACCTGGTGAATTGCCTGTAATAGAAGCTCAGAACTAGCATGACTTACTAATATAATTAGAGACAAACTGAATGTTTCTTTTCTTTTTTCACCATTATGCAAAAAAGTAAAAATCATTTCATCCCTTTCTAATAACCCTGTACATTTACCTTGCAAGTTGTACCTATGAAAGGGACAGGATTTTTTCCATGCACTGCAGCAATCATTCCAGGGTCAAAGGGCCTTGTACAAACATAAAAGTTTACTGCACACGTGGGCAATGCTCTTTGTCTAAAACAGCAGAGTTCTAAGAAGTTCAGTCCAGGGCTGAAACAAGATGAAAAGAATGCACTCGAGGTATAGATTGGAAGAAAGATAAAAGAGAAATTCATATTTATGAACACTAATATAGAGCAAAATAAGCTCAGTAACCTGAGGGTATTAAAGTGTCTGTATACACAAATGACAGGTGTAGCTACCAAAGAGGGAATAGAACCAGAGAGATAATAATGGTCAGAAAATATTGTATCATAACTGAAAGCTGGCTGGAGCATGATATCAAAAGATACATTTTATTTAAAAGGGAAATATAAGAAAAGCAAAGGAGCTGCCATAGCCCTGTTGGTGAACCAAGATTTATCAGCCCCTAGAAGAAGGGTAATGGTGTTGAGTCATTATGAACTGAGCTTGGAGAGGTTTCAGACAGTAAATGAAGTGTTTTAGGCCACCTGACCAAAGAGAACAACTGGATTGTGAAACGATTGAGCAAATGAAAAGAAGCATGCAAAAAGAGTGGACCAATGGTAGGTCAGCGATGACAAAGGGTAACACATACAGTCATGGTGAAATTTACCCATGGCCTAAGCCCCCTGTGATTCCTGGGGCTAAAGGGCAATGATTTCAGGCTGCAGAAGGTTCATGAAATGTTGCTGGGGTTTTTTAAAGAAAAATCAAATAAACAAAACCCAACACAACTCTTTTATATACATATATATATATGTATAAAAACTCTAGCTTAATATTTGAACATGGTTCTCCCCATAGGAAAGGCTACTCAAGAGAAAGACAACACAGATTTAGATTCTCTTCTCTGGTTTTCTTGTTTGCAGGCTTGCAGAATCCCAAGGATATTCAGATGATATGAAGAATGTATACGTATGAAGCCTCTAATTGAAATACTACATTGATTAAATGGATGACTTCTTTACATTGATTAAATGGATGACTTCTTTATGGTGTCCCTCTCTGGCTCACAGATCAAGAACTCCATATGGCTAGAGCTGTACATTTGGACCCTTCTCTAACAAGGAATTCTTAGTAAAAGCCAATTTGGAAGAAACTTTTTTTTTTTTTTTTTTTTGCTATGTGGAACTCAAGAACTTCTTCAACTCAATAATATGAATGAATGCACAAGATACAGCCCAAACACGGTCTCTGTTTCATTCACTCACTTGATCTGTCCAGGTTCAGTAGGTCAATAAATTCCAGTGGGAACCAAGCCAAGAATTTGGCTTAGAATGGATTAAGTTTCTAGGCAAATCTACAGATCATCCACACAACCTCTACATGCAGAGAGCCTTGCATGTGAGCGGTCAGCTTGCTAACACCAGTAAATGCTTAAGTAAAAAACATACTGGTAACTCCAGCCTGGTTAGAGAAGACAAAGAAGATAAGCAATTCACTGTCAGGAACCAGTACTTCTTTTCAATGTAGCAGAGGTCCCATGGCTGCAATTTTTTTCCTTTCCTTGTTATCTCCAGGCTGTCCACAGTCTGTTTCAGCTTGCTTTTGCCTGGCTGAATCCAGCCTTGACATCAGTCAGACAAAGCAATTCAGCCAGCCATAATATTTAACTCATGATTGATATGTATGAGGCAGAAGTCACTGGTTGGCATTTCAATCTCGATATGGCTTGTGGTCATCTACAGGGAAAAGATCTGCCATAACAAGATGCAACCATTTAGGGATGTAATGTTCTGATGTATTCTGTCACTCAGCAGAAGGCATTAACGTATGTAGAGCTCTAAATTCCTGTACAGGGTTGGGAGGACAACATTTGCTGTGTGCTGATGGACACAGAAGACAATGCGTAGCTTCTGTAATATATTAAATGATGCATGAGTTTGAGAACCATAGAACCATTTTGGTTGGAAAAGACCTTTAAGCTCATAGAGTCCAACCAAGTCTGGTGCTAAGCCATGCCCCTTAGCAACACATCCCTGCATCATTTATCATAAGATCATTGGTGACAGAAGAAACCTCAAAGATCATCGAGTCCAGCTCAGAGCATCACCTTAGTCATTATTTAGAACACTAAGGATTCTCTGCCAGTTTCTCCAAATGCAGACTGGGAACAAACAGGATTTTCAACTCATTTTTAAGCAGTGCTATGGGATGAGAGGACTTTGAAGCCGATGCTGCTTTCTGTTCTTAACAGATATTTCTTTAAAATCTGCTTATTTTGTTTGTCTCAGGAAAAGAGACACCAAGGAATCATTCCTTTCTAAACACAGCTAGGTGTGCACAGCTCTTTTCTTTCATGCCATGATTTTTTCCTGTGTGGCCAGTTCATCACCTATCTACCTAACCATACACTCTCATTCCATTACTGTCTCAATCTAGATATAACTGGTTACATATATATTCAGATATGACTGGTTACATATAATCTACCAGCAATCTAGATATAACTGGTTACATATATATTCAGATATGACTGGTTACCTATAATCTACCAGCAATCTAGATATAACTGGTTACATATATATTCAGATATGACTGGTTACCTATAATCTATCAGCAATCTAGATATAACTGGTTACATATACATTCAGATATAACTGGTTACCTATAATCTATCAGCAATCTAGATATAACTGGTTACATATACATTCAGATATAACTGGTTACCTATAATCTACCAGCAAAATATTCAGCCCTGGAGAATAAGCACGAACTAGTGCAGTCAGCAAAACGCTTCTTAAGGTAGTGTCAATACTGCTACTTATATTGACTAACCTCTTATGCATTTTGGATAAAGTTATGGGATATATTTTGGTAACAAAAACCTGAAACACTTCAGTACCTTTGATTACAGGGTTGCTTTGCTGGGTTTTTTCACCCTCCTGATTAAAAGGTAGCAGCAAAGATTGAAGTGTCCAGTTACCCCTTCTGTGACACATGCAGACAGCTCTGCTCTATTAGTTCTCTCCCTAAAACATTCAAGATGTTCATATCTCTGTGCATTCACACTGAACAGTTCACCTTTTCTGAATATCTAAAATGTCTCACAACATCTGGAACAGGAGTTCCAGATAAAAAAGTTGCTTTTCTTGCTGTTAAAAAAATTATCCTCTTGAAGAAGGGATCTAACACTACAGAGAGTAAGCTGCAACTGTTCCCCATGGAGGAGTCCTGTTCTCCATGACTTGAAACACCAGTGTCTTGTGGATTCTTCATCAGTCATGGGTGACAGAAGCCAGGAAAGCTTAATTTCACCCGTATCTAATCCAGAAAAGGTACCCTTTCTATTCAGATATTGACTTAATCAAACTGATCTATACTTTCACAATCCCATGCTTGGATCAATCCAATGTGCTCTTCCTTGGTCTGACCCAGATGCCACTCCATAACCTACAGATGGCTCATCGTACTGTATCCCATCTGTTAAATAGAACACAGTAATGAGAATTCATCACACCAATATTCTTCACTTCCCTTTGGTTTTCATTCTAATCCTGAACACAGCTGAAGGTCTTGGTCCTTTCAGTGGTCCATGACTAAATCATCTAAAAGAAGCCCTCTTCTTCCTGCTTCTGGCAGAAGATGAATGCAACAGAGTTGTTATGCCCAAAAGATGTCAGATTCAAACTTGAATGTATGGGACAGAGATCTCCTGGCTTCAGTAATCTCTTCTACCACATATTTTGCTACGTTTAGGTTGTGATAAAAGGTTAATCTCTCCCTGTGAGTAGTTTAGCTGCAATGAAATCGCCACAGCACTCCATTTCTAACTGAAAAAACTAACCTGTGCTCAGAAGTAAATGAGATTGGAAGAAGAAAGAGTTCTGTTTTGAAGGCCTGAAGTTTAGTATATTGTGCCTCAACACTACAACATATGCAGTAGATATAGTAGAGAAAACATAAAAAAGCAGCCATAAATCTGAACTAACAAGCCAAAAGTATCAGTAATATACAAGTATAAAGAAAATGATTTCTATGATAGTGAGTTTTGGATTTTCTTAAGTCATATAACTATATGAAACCAGTGTAAGTTTGACAGGAGTTGTGTATAGGTGGTCAGTATCTGGAAAAAAGGCTTTGTCCTCTAAAAGCTCAGTGTGGTGCAGGAGAATTTGTAGTTGTTTTACCTGAACAGAGGATGAAAAAAATTAAAACTCAGCTGGGCATTTAAGGTGATGTCTCTCTGAATATATATGTATTTGATGTAGAAATGCAGTCTTGATTCTCAGGAAAAGATGGAAGACAGCAAAGCTGCTTGCCAGATTTCTGGGTGAAACCTTTGCTTTCTTGAAGTGAACAGAATTCCATCCAGCAAGAATGCCATCCCTGAATTCAGAAGAGAATTTTTCATGCACTATTGAATCTAACTGGTACCTGCAAGACTTGCTTTTGCTTTTCCTTTCTTTCATTCTCTACTTTTGTGACACACAACTTGCAGAGTAAGAAAAGGCTAACAAATGCTCTAGAACCAATCAATGTTATGAAACTAATAATAATACAATATGAGCATGTAAGCTTATGTAGTGCCTTTCATGTACAAGTATCCCAAGGCACTTTGTAACAGCAACTCAATAAGGAGTGCAAAAGTGCTTTGTCAGATAGGATAAGCCAGGGGAGAAGGGGAAATTAATTAAGCATGGATTTAAATTTCTCAGCCAAGGCAGCATTTAGAACCTTGGTTGGAAAAGGCAGTGGTTCCAATGTCTGTATCCAGGGAACACACCAGACTATTTCAGTCTTTAATTCTTGAGGAACATTCGGTAGTTTTGCCACAGTAAAATGAGTATGAGTAACAGGAAGGCAATTTCTAGGCTCTTTTTCCGAAAGGCAACCTCTGCCTCTCTCTCTCTCGTTGTTCATAAATAAATACATTCATTAAAGCTGATCACCTGACTTTTATGCCACTAAAACCACTTGACTGTAGATACTCAGTAAGGAATTCGGTGCTGTAGAAATTGTAAATACCAAGTTAAGGACCGGGCAATGACTTTACTTGCGGTTTAGTTCACCGCTTTGAACCACTGTATGTTTCCTTACAGATGAAGTCCACATCTCTGACAGAGAGAGTCTCTGATCACAATAGTTCCTGAGATAGCACATATATCACAGGGAAAAGCAAAATTTCTTGGGAAAAGCTATAGCAATTGATAATGCATAAATTACAGCTTCCCTGATGTTGCAGAAAGTTGCACATCCTCTGTTTTTCAACCATTTTTCTCTTAGGAACACATGGACCGTCCTCGCAGTTGGATGACTGCCTCTTCGGATTAATGCATCCTTCTGGTGCATAAATGAGGGATGCACAGAGGAAAAAGGAGAAGCACTAAATCTCAGGAAACTGAAGCCACACACTAAAAATGAGATTCACAGCAAAGCTGAATGAGTGACTCACTATGAATAATTTATCCACAAAGTTAGCTTCCACTTCTGTTTGTGGACTGTCTATACAGAACTCATAATTTCCTCAGTTTTATTAGAAACCAAAGCCTTAAAATACTGCATGCCTCCTCTGTAAAGAGCTTCCTGTAACTATCACACGTCCTGTCTTGAGAGAGGCATCTGATCAAACCAATCACATGATGGTGCTCCTATTCCTAGATACCTGCGTGGTTAAGAAAGCAGCTCAGTAGCACAGCGATGAAAAGGGAGCGTAGGCAAAATAAACAGCCCTGAAGAGTTGTTCAGTATCTGTACTGCAGCTGTTGCCCTTTACTACTTTTATTAAGAACTCAAGGAATTGGCAGCTACCTGGAGATATCCTTTTTGGGGAACTGGGAGAATGAATTTGTCCCACAGAAGACTTGAATTTGGTGGTACCTGTCATCTTTTGAAGGTTTGTTGCTGGGTAATATGCCAGAACTTCTTTCCACAGTTTCTTTGACACTCTTGGACCACTTGTTAGGAGTTGGGAAAGTTGGAGTAGTCATGTTAAAATTCTACTGGATTATTTGTGATCTGAAGTATCCTTGTATAGCTGATGGTTTTGCATGGACTGCCATGTTTTAGGTGCATTTGAAAAGCACTCTCTGCTTCTTCAATACAATATGAAAGCTCAGCAAGTACTTGAGGAAAAATGAGCCATTGGTGCATTTAGCATTCACAGTAGTTTTGCAGAGACTATCAGTTTTATAAAAGTCATCTTACAAATGTTAATATCTTTTAGAACATTCAGTTGTTGAAATGCTATTATACTTGCTACAGGAAAAAAAGAAGGCTGATCAGAAATTATAATTTATGTTGTATGCCCTGACACAGGGTGAAGATGAAGGCAGCATAGCAAAATCCTGCCCATAATTGCTCTTGATTACGCTTGCATAGTTATGGCTAACATTATGCTTTTAGCTTTGGTGTATTTAAAAACATATAAAAAGAAGGTGCATCAAGTACCCTTTGTCAGACCTGTGCTAAATCTCTACATAACACAACATTTCCTGGATTCTCTCTGTTATAGCACTAGCATTAGTGTGCATTTCTCAATGTAATCAAAAAAAACAAAACTGAACAAATAAACACTGTGGGTTCTTACCTGAGCTCTTGAGCTATAGAGTCCACTTGAACTGTTAATAAAAGCAGGAAAGAACAAATTAGTTTACACTTACAGACTTCAGCTTTCTGCAAGCTTGCACCTGCCTCTCTGTGGTGACAGAGGTGTGGCTATCAAAACACAGGTGATTATTTCATGCTAACAACAGGGCTGTAGCTACCAGCGAATTATCGTATTAACATGAGCATATTAACTGACTACACAATTATCACAGTGATTTTCACATGCCCAAATTCTGGAGTGTGATGTTTAGTGGAACAATAAGAAAAATAATAAGAAAAAACTGAAAGAGGAGGTACTGGTCTTAGTTGAAAATAGAATGACAAATCTCTGCTGCTTCTGAATGCTAATTCAGTTTGGGAATGATGGAGGCTGGTGTTTACAAATGCCTGCCCACACAAAGATATACAGCATATGGAAAAAGCCAACAGGTGGTTCTAAGGATTACTTGTGTTGAACAGGCAACTTTTGTTGTTTCCAGTTCTGGGAAAGTATTCCTGGCATTAATTTCTACAGATGCATGTGTGTCAAAAAATACAGAGGAAGAAAATCCATAAGTTTTTTAAATGTGTTAGTAGCTTTTTGAATAAAAAGGGTATAAATCCCCTATTAAATGAAGTCTGATAAGCCAGTCAGAGTGTTTTAACTCAGAGTCCTGACCAACAGAGAAAACACGCTGGAATGAGGAGGTGGAAATAACTTCCTTATTCAATAACTTTAAGTCCTTTATTCTGGTGCTTTTGAATTTTACATTAATTTCAGAGACCATTACTGAGGGATGTGTCAAAGTTTTGATATGACAAGATCTATGTTTTTCAGAAAGGCTTGTCTGAAAGGCCTCCTCTGTGGGATGCTTGTGGCACTCCCACCCCTTTCCTCAGTCTTTTCCTAAGTGAAGCTGAGCATATTTCACCCCTCTGGTCATACGAAACCAGAGAGCTAAACCAAACCACACTTAAATTTCTCATTCTGACCTCAGCTTGAAGCCAAAGGCACAGCATTAAACAGTCCAGAACTACTAAGTTGTGGCAATGAATCAAAATAATCTGTTTTGCACAATCCACATTGAAATCGGAGCGAAGGACGGGTGCTTTGCACTGCCGAAAATAATCACAGGCAAAAAAAAACGTTCACAGAGCAGACAAAACTTTGACATTTCTTTTTAAGCACCTCCATTTTTCACTGATTATCAGGAGTCACAAAAAGGGTTATGAATGAAAATAAAAAGTTATTTTCCTGGAAGAGCTGTATTGCTAGTCAATCATGTTATCCAGATGTTGAGATCATTAAGGGCTTGTTTATCTCTCAGTCCCGCATTTCCATCTGTTCCTTACAAAAAGAGAGGAATAGCTGGGAAATACAACTGTGTCATAACTTTGCAAAGCGAAACACGAGCACTGATACTTTGAAAAAGCAGAGAGTTCTCCTCGTACACCTGCACCTTTTGATTAAAGTAAATTTACTTCTGGACCATTTATGCGGTTAATTTAGGGATAATTAATGGCAATAGACAGAAAGAACATCCAGTTGGCTGGGGTAAAGTTTTGTATATTATTTTGAAAGCATCCATTCAATATTGTCTATTCCCTATGGAAAATCTTTGTTTGCATAATAAAAAGCACAACCTTTCTTTAATTTGGGGAAAAAAAAACCCAACTCAAAGAAAATAGCATACAATAGATATTTCTTTTTCCTCCTGCTTTTCTTTAAACCATAGCTAATAACATTGCGCCTCTTAATGCCAGCAGTCTGCGTCCTGCCTTGATTAAAAAAGCAGCCCTGAGGAAGCTACACACTCTCTCAGTGCACATTAGGGACTCTGCACAGGAACTATCGTATTTCATGGTGTGCTAGGCATAGGGTCGTGGAACGTGCTTGCTAACTCACCCTTGGTTCCTTTTGAGCGTGTGCGTAGCTTTTTATTTTCCCCATCTGCATCCATCTGCAATATTAACAAAAAGTCTTTAATTGACTCTTTTTGCCACTGAGAGAGAGAGAAACGTCTCCAATGTTATTCCCCCCCCCACATTTCCAAAGGCTAGACAGTAATAGAAAGAAGAATAATCATGCCTTATCAATCTTGTCAAAGAGATAAAAAGCCATCTGTGAATATCTAGTAAATACCTAGGAGATACCTTTAATGATACAGATTTGTTTAATAAAGTGATGGTTATGAGTGACTCTGCAAGGTTTAATGACAAAGTCTACAGGTGTTAGCTGAAGGCATGAGGTTAGACACAGCAGTGCTGTGAGAGTGCCGCTTTCAGCATCCACAACCAGGAAGAAAAGGTCCCAGAAAGTCACAGCACCTACAGGGCTCCCTGTGTTAGTTTTGTAACATATCTTGGCGGCTGCATTGGAACCTGAGTTTCTGACAGCTTCAGCCTTAAAAGGTGAAACCCTCTAGCTCGAGCGTGCACATCACACATGTACAACTTTGAAATACTTAATCAGCAGCTTCTGCTTACAGAAGTTTTGGTCAAAGAGACAGGTAAATATTTGTACGAGCTTCTGGGCAAATAGAATGTATTTCACATTTAAAAACCCTCAGAACACCCAAAAAATCCAACCTCCCCAAAGAGTCAGATGTTGTTGTAAGATTTCTAATTGCAATAAGAGGAACCTTTCAAGATCAGCTGTTCTCGTGACACTTTTGGCTACATCTAAACCAGCACTGGAAATATGCACCTTCTGGTCTTGGATCTGACCCAGACCTATAATTGTAGGGGCAGGTTTTCAATCCATGGATTTTATTACAGACCCTTGAAATTCAAAGGGATTAAGATTTCATGTACTGGTGAGGAAAGCTGCAATGACATGCAGCGGATTTTACAACGGTCTCATTTTGACCACATCCAGGGGGGCAAACTTCCTGAAAGTACCTCATAATTTTCCTGTAAAGAAGATTCTCTCATGAGGAGTTTTTGCCTGGACAAAATATCAAGCACTCTGGAATTCTTCTTCGGTCTCTGGTAGTACCTTATTGCCCATCTTTACTTTGAGTTCCAGTTTTCCTGTTTGTAAGATGATGATGGTCAAACACACCATAGAGGAGGCAACTCCTCAGGTCAATATGCAGGAACAAATGCATCTGATTTATCTAACTGTTCTAGGGAATAGATAGCTGCATTCTGTGCATTCCAGAAGTTGCCTGTGCCTGGCGCCTTTCGCCGCAAAAGGTCACAAGATAAAAGACAATGTCAGCAGAAGATCCTGTCTATTATTTCACTCTTCCTTTCTGAGAATCAGGAGAACTGATTTGCCCCCCAGAAGGAAGATGCAAGAAGTCTATTTGTGTTTTTTCTTGGTCATTTATGGAGTTTGAAGATCTGAGGACACTTTATTTCTTACTTTCTATGACTCGGATAACTGATGTTTTGATGGTCTTATCTGAAAGAACATTGCAGAATATGCCAAAATTGACCTGAGCAAGAAAAAGAGCAGAGTCAGCCTTTCTAGGGGGGAAAAAGCATTTCTCTAACCTCTTGCTCTTTTTCTGTTTGTTTTCATATGTGGCTACATATTAATATATAGAGCTCCTGGAATCAAAACACCTATTTGCAGGAGAGAACACAAGCATTTGAAAATGCTGTTCATGTACTTGAGGAAGTCTAATTCTAGAACACCAGTTAGTGATATCTGAAATGGAAGTGTAAATTGATCGAAAAGCACCTCAGCGCCAGACAATGATATCTTTGCTCTGTTTAGATTTACATCTGATGCTGATTATTGGCAGGGAAGGAACATAAGTGGCTTGTGTTTGCGTAGTGGGGCTGATGGCAGCCTTTACTTGTTACTATCCTTAAAACCTGGAGAATGAGTTTTTGCAATGTGACTGCAATGGTAATGGGAAACATGGCTCTGTTCTCCGATGCTGAGTTGTGATTGAAGGCACTGACCTGCCATAGACTTATAATAGGGGAGCAGGTGTGGCAATGATGGACTTTAATTTCCTTTAATAAACCTTTTATGTGCCACACTTTTACTGCCATTCTATGCTCTCCAAGGTCCTGCACATAATAGGTTCATTACTTTTGATTACTATAGTCTATTGAGACAAACAACTCCAGAACACACTATATATTATGTTCAGTTAAACCAATATAGACTATTTATCCACTGTGCATTATTTCACCTGCAACTCTACAGACAAAATTAACAACAGCTCCTGTAAGCTAAAACTATTAAAACCACTGGTACTCCTTTGTCATCATTTCATAATAAATACCACACCAATCACCGTCCTGCTCTTTTAATTATGAAACAAAAAGTGTCCACTGCTTCTACTGAGGAGCAGTTACTTGGGTCTAAATAGCACATTGAGTTGTGATGAATATTTAAAAGCTGGACAATGAGCAAAAGCCAACAATAAAATCAATGCAGGGGATTTTTCCATTGATTTTCTTTCCTTGCTATAATTTGAAACTATGAGAGATGTTTAATCAACTCAAACATAGAATTTATGGCATTATTTAGCCTGCTGCACACTAGTATTAAAGTAATCATGTCTGATGTGTAAAAAACATCTTAACTTGCACAGGGTCCCATGCATTAATTTGAAAACTATAGAAAAGTAATTGACCACAACTGTGACATTTTTTAAGTGTGTCATCAAAAAGACCTATTTTGGACAAAATTTTTACATATATATATATATAATTATATAAAACATCTTTGAGGTTTGAGTCTTTTAGAGACTACCTGATGCTGAAAAAAGTGAATGAAGTTTCTCCCTTTTGATTTTTGTCTACATAGTGGTGGCTCCATATGAAATCACAGCTGCTGATGGGCAGTAAGAAGCACTGAAACTTCAGTCAGCCATGACAGACAAAACAAGCAAGCAAACAAACTCAAAAAAACCACCAGCAACAGCAAATTAAACTCCAAGTAAGAAATTGCATCCAAAATCTTTAGAAAGACTTTATCCAGGTGTTAATGTGAGACAGATCTTTTCCCTGCTGTGAACTGGAATGTTTGGATGGATTCTGGAAGATACTTCTCACTCTCAAAGCAAGGACGGTCAGTCCTCCCTCCCAGTGGATATGTTGTCTTGAGAAGAGAAGCCATAAGGGATACTTAGAACAGTCCTGTTTGTCCTGTTTGCACAAAATTTTTGCTATCATTTTTTTTTTTCAGCCATCAGTACCATTGGAATAACATCTAAGTTCTTGCCATGATATTTTCTTGGGAGTTGTAGCCCCATATTTTCTTAAGGGCAAGTTTCAACTGAACAACGGAATGAATTTCACCTTATCTTTGTGTCTTATATCTCAGTTCTCTAATTGGAAGGATCATAAGCCCATCTGAACATAGTCCTTTCAAAATGAGTTGAAACTAGCTAGGGGACTCAAAAGTTGGAGATACACAGTTCAAAACATGATGACAGAGGAGTAGCAGCTCTGCAGCCCCAAACTGCTAGGCAAACAGGCTAAGAAATAAATGCCTGACTTGGAATTCATTCAGTTATGCTCAGTTTCTGTGATTTGGAAATTTACTGAGGGTGTTGATGTTGGATTATTTTCTGAAAGCATGTTCCAACAGATCTCCCCAGATTTATGAATGCTGTTTGACTTTGTGAGTTTCAGCTTGATCCTCCCTCCACTTTTCCTTCAGTACTGGTTGAATCTTAAGGATAAGTCAATAACTGGACTCCAGCAAACCGACTGAAGTCAGCAATGATAGCGAAATTTCTGCCTGGATCAATCATAGCTGCTTTGTGACAGCTATGGGATATTCACATTTCCCTAGATGGATTTACTGTTGGAAATAGCAGCAATCATACCTTCTGAGCAAACTATTTCAGAGTTCCTGGCTACAGAAACCAAACGTTACTTTTTTCTGTTTGTACCATTCCACTGCAGTCAGCAGACTCGAGAGCAGCACCTGGAAATACTTCCCTGAGTGAGAGAATCAGGATTTGGCTCTGAGTTTGGTTTTTTGTGAGTCTGGAGTCTATCTGTGCACATGTGCATGTACTGATATTATAATGGGATCCAAGAATATGACTAACAGCTGAAAATGGGGCATGTGCAGTAGATGGTAATAATAACAATGATAATAATGGCAACCACTATTTCAGTTTACTTGCATGTTTTAAATTCTGAATTTCAGAAACTAAATGGATACCACTATCTTGCTAAGATAATTTTACAGCACACTGATGTGAAATAAACTATAACATGGGGCAGTCAGTGCTGCTGACATAGGTAAAAATGGCTTGCACCTCCTGGGAAGGGCTAGGATAAGACCTCTGCGCTTTCTAATTGCTATAATAATCTTTGTATGAGCATGACTTTCCCAGAGAGGGTTTCACATTGCTGAAGTTCAAGCCCTTTTCTAACTGTCAAGCTAGAGCAAAGAGAATCACCAGTTTATCTAGAGGTGAGGAGTACAAAGGCTGATGTTCCATTATGATTTTCCAACTATGTCTGATTTTCAAAGCAAAACTCAGCAAACTTCCGTAGGATAAACTTAAACTAGTCTCGGGAAGTCTGAAGAAAGAATTCCTCTTCTTTGCTATGCTTTAATTCTAAACTACTGAAGAGTCTACAGAGGCAACAGCTGAACTTAACCATGAAAAAGACCCAAACTTGATGGGGTTTGAGGCACAAAAATCCATCTCATGTCTCAAACACAAGCCACAAACTTCGAACTTTAAGTGAGACACTGCTAAGCATTACAAACACCTCTACCCCCAGAGGTGACACGACACTCTATGTGCCTCTCCCTGCAATAAATAATTCCTTTGGAGCAAGCTTTTCAGTGCTTTTGGTACTTGGATTTTGATATTTCTTTTCAATAACTCATTTAATAACCTAACACATAGAAAGAGCATAATGTCAGAAAGAAAAAGGTTTGGTTTCTCAAAGTGAACCTGAAATCCTATAGCCTGTCCAGAAGTAGGAAGCGGAATTTGGCTGGCTGTGTACCTCCTCTATGTGCTGACTGCCTCTTTCTGTCACACTGTGAAGTGTAAATGACAGACTGACAGAAATACAGTGCAAGAAGGAAATGCAAAGTCCACATTTAGCAACTTCTAGGTAAAATCTATACATTCTGATTACTGGAGTGAGAATTATTCCCCCAATTCACATTATAAGGAGCATTACTTGTAATATGGTGAAAGTTTCTTGTTCTTCTGCCTTTTTTTTTATGTAATACCACGTTGATGACCAGAAAGGAGAAAAAAATATTTCCCAAGTAGTTATTCTTAAAAACTATTACTAAAATTATGCCTTGCTTTGTGGTTTTGATTACTCTTAACCAGAGAGTCATTTCACCTTTAGTTTTAAACCTTTTGCTTCAGTTCATGCAACGCTATTCCTGAGTTCTCTAGGAAAAAGTTGAATAACAAGGAGGTAATTGGCTCAGATGTATTAATTTCTCAGGAATTTAGATAAGAACACCTACTGAATGCAAACTTTAAAACACATTAATAACACATAGATATCACCAACAACATGACATTTTATAGTGTGGCTGAGTGATCTACCTGGGTTTGAGCAATAGATGGGTTTTATATTGAAGTCACTACTTGGAAATATGCAGTGACAGAATGAACCTGAAATCAGAGGCAAGCTTGAATAGCTTTGTAATGAGGATGATTTATTTTGATTCTCACTTGTGATTTCTGAGTTGTCACTGCTGTTGTATACTTCATCCATGCAACTTTGCACAACTGGCAGTGCTGAATATAAACCAAAGCCATATGTTTATGTCCTTTTGCCAAACGACTACAGCAAATAGTTCTATTATTCCCTTAGGTAACCAATATGTGCCAAGTATTTCTATTAGTCTGCTTTACCAAGGCTTTAGAGGGCAGAGTCACAGCTCTATGAAATTAAGGGGCAACTGCTAGCTTTTTAAATGTAGAGAAAAAAATATGTGATCTACCACTCTGAAATGCAGCTCAGCTCAAGCTGATGCGTGATCCTAATTTCTGGAGGCTTTTATTCCTGGATTTTTATTTCTGACCTAGTTCAATCTCTTGCCACTGTTTCCTGGGCTACTATATACTAAGCAGATTTTTTTAGAAGAAAGAATATCAAAGAGAAAAAAAATACTTTGACACCTTTAGATCTTTTCAACTACACCAAAGTTGTTATACTACTTAACTGACATATAGTTAAAATAACTTGAATAGGCATTATACAGTATATATATGTAACAAGCTTTATATGTATATACGTAATATATATCATAGCTAAGCTATGCCTCAGATTAAATTTAAGCAGTGCATTACAGAATTCATTCTCACTCCTGAAGTAACATAGATGCAAAGACACTTGTGCTCCTGTCAGCATGCAATGATAGCAGAGTGTAGTTCTGAAACGTACAAAGTAGAATCTCTAGGTATTTGCAAAGATTGATGTCTTTTGCAATTGCTCAATAGCATTGAAGATTGATGTTCTTAAAACAGCAGTTGTTATGAGAGAAAAGTTGTCCTAGTGCATGAGACACAATGCATGAAACCACAGCATTGTAGTCTTACTACAGAAATATATCTTCACTCAAATTCACGTCTGTAAAGAAATTATCCCACCTTTGCGTGCCTCCGGGTGAAAATATGTGCAGATTCCAAAGGACCAAATCCGTCACTCAGCCCAAGATGCCTTGCTTGATTTAATGGATAATCTTGAAATTCATTCTCTGAAAAAAAAAACACAAACCAAAAACACAACCAAAAAAAAAAAAAACCAAAATGACAAAATCAAACCAAAAGTCAGCGACATGAAACAAAACATCAATCAAGCAGGACACTCTTTAAATTAAATGGGCAAAATAATCCAAGTGCATTGTGCTCTTGTGCAGTTTTTCAATGTTGTATATCAGTGATGCTTCTACAAGGCAGGGAGGTCAGCAGAAATTTTCTTATGCTACTTTCTTTATGTTGTTTGGTTTGGTTTGTTGTGGGTTGTTTTTTTTTCCCCTTTTCTGAAGGCTTATGATTTAGTCCTGCTGCTTCTTGATTAGGCAAAAAAATCCACAGTTCCTCTAGGCAGAAATTCTTAGTCAAATGTTTTTGCTGCATCAGAACCCCCTCGACTGAGTAGGATGCTACAGTACATGATGTGAAGTAAGTGAGAAGCGTTCTAAGGCGCTTTACTGATAGCAGAAAACCCCTCAATTTCATTTTCTTCCCTGATTTTCAGTCTTTCATTTAATTAAAGTTTGGCACACTGATAGTGTTCTCAGCATAAGCAAGCTGAAGGAAATTCTTGACATCACTCCATGCTCAATTTTTTTCTGTGAGGAAACTCCCACTAAATCAAGTTTAAGAGTGAGGGAAGATGAAATGCAGAAGTTTATATCTGACTGGACAATACTGAAGGCCTTCTGTTTAGAAATAATGAAACTCTACCCTCACCTCTCAAACACTTAAAGTAGACACTTGCAACCTTGCAATGTGGCAGTGAGCAGTCATTATGAACAGACTTTATTTTAACATCACTCCTGCCACTAGTAACCAATGGAAAACAGATTTACTATCACTTGCAACTTCAGAGGTGCTTTTTCAATACTATCTGGTCTATTTAGTTAAGTAAATCTATTAATTCAATGAATTCAAATTACAGCAAAGCTTAGAAATAAACTTTTTGGACCCAATTAATGATTTCCCCCCCCCTCAGCAAGATCTGTAATGTCACATCTCTGAAATGGGAAACAGATTCTCAGGGAATCTGGAGTTTATCAAGTGACTAATTTCTGCTTGAGTCCCAATAGGTAGAGTATTAGTTGCATCCCATCAATAAGTTTTAATTAAAATAAACACACTTTTATCAAACATCAAAATGCAAAATGATGAAGAAAGGAGAGAATCCAGAACAAAAGAAATCAACACTGAAAAAGTAGTTAAGACAATATGTTGCTGGAAAAAGATATTTATCCTCAAAAGTCTCTTTCCCTGTTATTCTGTTTCAACATTCATAAAAGAGGGGGGGAAAGAGGAAAATAAAAAGTCTTAAAGCTTTCTACCTGCCTCTTCCTCTTTGTCTTAAATACATTAACCTAAAACAAAAGGTCTGCGAGAAGAGCTACACTGGTAAACAAAGCTCTTTCTAAAGCCTAAAACTTAGCAGCTTTTTGTCTGAAATCCTATCAGGTTATGTATTTATTAGCAGTATAATTTTCATTTATTTTCTCAAAGATTGCCAATAAAGAACTAAATCACATAAGGGAGTAGCTGTAAACCCTCTGAGTTCCCTAATGTCAAACTCATTAGCATCCGAATAACCACACAGCAGCACATCATCTGCACGATTGCAATTTTTTACTACTTTTAATAGCGTTTCTCAAAGGGCTCATTTTCAACTTTCTTCAGTGGTTAGTTGGTTCTCCGGGGAAAAGGAGCTTCCTGACGCTCACAGCTTCCACTCAACAACCGGGCCGTTTGCTGTCAGAAGCATCAGCCCTCTGCCCTAACCCCATCTGCTGTCTCTCTCATCCTAAGGGACCCAGAGTTAAGACAGCACAGCTGAGATCCACTTGGAAAAGTGCACAAAGGATAGGAAAGCACACAAAACTTTTCACGTGTAACTTTACACAATAAACCAGCACACTGAAAATCCTCCTTTGAAGAAAAAGCAGCCTGGGGCTGGGGGGGGGCAGGTTTGAAAGTGGTACTAGAAAACGACATGCAACAGTGACATGTGTGTTTCACTCCCATCTGCCTCGCATGTGCCATCATCATCTATCTTTGTAAAGCAGAGAGTGCTATAGTACTACAAAAGCAGGACTTCATGCAAAACAGAAAACCTGAACCCTTCCCCTATGTTTAATCACAGTAGAGGTTGCTAGTTAGTTTGTATGTGCTGTTCTCTCTTTCTTTCACGGGGTGCTGGCTGCTACACAGCTGATTCATGGGTGAGTGTCACATTTGAAGATGTGGTGTTTCTTACAAAGTCTAACACAGTGTCATGCATCTGCCGTGTTATAAACAGGGTGTGTGGGATTATGCTGTGTCATGGCATGTGGTACAGCCCTATTGGAGTACAAACTATGTACCACTCCAAGATATACTTGATATATTTCAAATACAAATGCTGTGACCCAAAACTTCAGGTAGCAAACAAGAGCTAGTGCTGACTTCATAGTGACATCATTTCTATAATAGATTCTTGACAATTTATTTTAGCACATTTTATGTTAGTACAAAACTAATGATGGGTCGAATTCTGAGGTGTTACAAGAAGTGCAGATAAAATCCTGCAGTGCCAACAGGAAAAATCAAGATCTCAGCCCATAGAGAACATCTCTCTAAAGTGTTAGTGACTTTGATGACAAGATAGTTGTTGATGGAAATCAAGTCGAACTAACTTATGTATTTGTCAGACAAGTCTCTGTGGAGGGACCACTCCCTATAAGTCCACATGTATCTTCATTTGGCCCAGTCTCTCCCTAGCTTGCAGTAACTCATTTGGCTGTTTTAACAAAGAAATCCAAAAGGTTTACAGACAGCAATTTATGCCTACACTTCAATTCTCTATATGACTGAACAGAATTTTTTAATCCTGAAGGTGAAGTCTACCTGTCTACGAAGAAAACCTTTACCCTTTTCAACTACCACCTCAATTCCACTGTAGCAATAAACTTCATAAACCTATAGAGATGGGATAAATGAGTTGCTTGATTTGGCAATGTAATGGTTCAGTGAATTCACCTGGAACCTTAGCAATTCATTCTTTGGTTTATAGCCATTTCCAGTGCAACATGATTTGGTACTGACTCTGAAGTGCCATCCTACTGAGATGCATGAGTCATATCAGGATACTGATGTGAATCACCATTTGGGCTCTGATCTTCAACATCAGATGTGTGTGACAAATCTCTTCAAGCAACCATTCTTGTTGACCCATTGTCTATGGATAAACATATAGTCACTCCAGTCAGCTTTCAAGACAGTTCCTGATGACTTAAGAATGTGAAAAGACATATTCTACAGCCAGAAATTATCTCACCAGAAGTCTGAGGTTCTTGTTTCAGTCAGAACTGCAGCACAAAAAGCTGTACATTAGTAAAAGAGCCCAAGGATTTTTCTTGACCATATTGGCTATAATTTCCAACAGATTCTTTTCTTTCTCTCATTTACCACATCACTAGGTGATATAAAATCAAATATGAAAAAGGAGGATCACAACAGTTTGTGATTTGTTAACTCAGTGTGTTAAGGAAACAAAATCCAGTGTGCTCACCACCATGAACCCTGACCAGGTTTTTTGTGCTTCTGCAGTGTCAATGACTTCTCCTTCTCAAGATAAAATAACACAACACATTTAGTACTTAAGGGAAAAAAAATATGTGAAAGCAAAAGTTGCTCTTAAAAATGAGTGAAGACAAATCGAGCTCTCAGCTGCAGTCAGTTCTTTATCCTGCACTGGCTGAAGTACAAAACTAAGTTATGCACAAACTTATGGGTCACCTCAGAGAGATCTTTAAGAGCATCTATAAGACCTCTAAGAGCATCTATAAAGTTCAGCATAGGAGTAAACAAACAGTTCCATTCGGCCCTCTTATGCTTCACTTTAACACCCTCATTGCAGTACACATGGGCAGCCTTGGAAATCTGAAGGAACCTTCTTGGAAACATGTTTATATCATTTGGGCTTCAGAAAGAAACTCTGCTTCCTTGGGGCAGAGTTCTTCTCTTAGCTCCTGTTTTATGAAGTGGAGAGTACACATGAAGCTGAATTATTGCTGCTTGAGCTATTGCATTTTCTTTCCCAACTATAAGCCTAAAGTTTATCTTAGCTCTACCCAGAGATGAACAGGAGGTCATGTTACCAGTGCAAGACAGCCTGGTAACACAGACCGCTGTTCCTCCAGTGCCTGCAAAACACATCCTTTGCACTCACCCTCTGCTTTAAACACAGCAGTAACTCCAGAGCCTTGTGCAAGATCATATTTTGCCTAGCAGAAGCGTTTAACTTTCACCTGATTTAAGCACCAAACTATCCCTCAAAGATGCCTGAGGCTTTGCTGTAATTAACATAACTGCATTTAGATGCTATTCATGACCGATAATTCCAACACCTTGTGAAAAAAAAAAAGAAAGAAAAGAAAAAAAAAAAAAGAAAAGAAAGAAAAAAAAAAAGGTTGCATGCTGTAAACATTATAAACATATTCAAATAAGCTTAACACAATCTGCCATGCTTATTTCTGCCTAGATCATGGACCAGCGAAATGGTTAATGCAAATGGATTTATAATTTGCTTTGGGGGGCCAGTTTCTTCTCCTTATTTATTAGCCCAGCTGATGGGGCAGATTTGATGAGGCACTTCTGGAATAATTGAGTCATCACACAAAGAAGGCTGCTAGCATTCAGAGTGGTTTTATCAGCAGCAAGCAGGCCTGATTACTGACAATTACACTCTGATCCGGTGATGGAGGAGAAAGAGCCAACGAGTGGGAAATGTCCGTGTTTCTATCCAGGAATAATTTCTACATTCATTTTACATGCTAAGTGTTTCCTATCTCTGCATAATAAACTGTAAACAGGAATAGATGGCACAATGTCCCTTAATATTTCCTGGTAATGAAGACACAAATGTACAGTGAGTGCTGATAAATATAGATGAAACATAAGCTATTCTCTGAGTCTGTATTGTTACCTTTAAAATAAATGCATTTTGGTGGTAAAAGCATAATCATAGCTAATGCAAAAAAATGACAGAAGATTGAAGCTGTCCTTGTAACTACACAGAAACTTTGTAAAAGTCCTGTTAATCACTGCTGCTCTAGAGGCTCATAAGCTGAAGGTGATATACTGGAAAGAACATCATTTTGTTTCTCAATAGTCAACTATGCAGGAACTCCTTTGCTTTGACACAGTAAAGAAGAGCAACAGCAGTGACCTCCATTAACACTTCAGGGATAGAGCACATCTCAATGCTAAACTGAAAAACAATGAAGCTGGTCCTAGAAGACATCTTCACTCTGATAAATTCTCATTTCCCTCTCATCAGCCTTAAGGTAGTGTTTATAGTGAATAATAGAGCTAGACCATAGATTTCATGAGTTGTGTTTAGCAATGTCCTATTGCCTTTAGGACATTATTTTTGTTAGCAACCAAGATGATATAAAATGTCAGTTATCAACAAAATGCTGAAAACAGAACTTTGGAAAAATCTGTTTCTTCTGTGACTCAGGAGGAGAAAAAAAAATAACCACAACAAATAAAAAACATGGAAACAGACATACTGACGAGTTGAAATGTAATTTTGTGTTTGTTGATGGCCAATTATAGATTTCAGATGGAAAATGTTAATGCCTTAGTCTAGGGAGACTTTCTCTTTTTTAGAGTTGATCAGGCATGAAACACTGAATAATAAACTTCTGCATGCTTGTTTATTCCTTTTCCTCTTTTTAAACTAATTCATAGCTTCAAAAGAACTAAAAGTTATTCTCCGTTCTCCCATGGTAACTATGGTAACTATGTTTCATTAAAGTAGCCACTTAACTTCAAGGCTTGCGTTACAATGATATGCATTATTTTGAGTAAGACCACACCATAACAACCTTATGATTTCAGAGCAATTTCAAAAGAAAGTTCAAAGAGCATACCCCATTGACTCTTGAGCACAGGGTTTATTTACTTCCTAACCATATGTACTCTTTTGCAGCCTGGGTAACTTTTCCTGTATGCAGTCATCTCGGTTGTGGGGTGACTGCTACTGAATTCAGCAAGAGGTGACCACGCTCTGCTCAGCAAAGGGATGCTAGCAGCTCCAGGACTGAAGTCAGCAGGAGACATCTGAACACACAGATCAGTATAACTAAGTGCAGTAACATTATTTTGTTTTAATGACTCTGTTATAATCTCCTTCAACATCAGGACAACTCTGGTCCTGCTCTTGTATTGCTACACACTTGCTGTTTAGCCATCACTTTTAGTCCTTGTACCGCACATGGTTTCAAGCAACCTAGTTAGGAACCAATGGGTTTGAAGGGCAATTTCATGGCGGTGCTTTTATGAAAGTGCTGATTAGGTTCAGTAAAAGTGGTCACTCCTGAAACACTTACAGGCTTAATCTAGGTTACTATATTCCTTCCCTCTGAATTCTGTCTGTTCCAGCCAAATTTTTTTGGGAGTGATTTAACAGCTAGAATTAGGACATCACACTTCTTATCCTGGACAAAACCTCATGGCTAATTAGCTCATTGAACATTCTCTGACACGAAGTCAAAAGGAACAATGAACCTAAAAATACAAACTATTTTCATAAAAAGAAATATAACAACCATTCTGCTGCTCTGTGCATTCATCCTCCCCTTTCTGAACAACAAGCTCTCTTCATTAAGCATGACAGACATGTCCCAAGAAAGGGAAAGTCGCACAAAGGGAAGAAGTGTGCCTTCCCTCAACATGCAAATCACATATGTTCATTAACTTTAAGAGTGCTGTGTGAAGTACAGTCTGCCACCATCTAAAAGGCTTGTAATGACCCTAACTGCTGAAGATAATGGGGCTTGGTTGTACTGCTGTACTGCCCTGGAGATCCTGGGAACACATTGGAAGACCAAAAAAAAAAAACCAACCAAAAAAACCCAACAAATCAAGAAAAAAAATACACCTTGAAAACCAAAGAACTAAAGAACATGTAGAAAAAATATTGACTGTATTTGTCAGATGCCAAAACACATCTGTAAAATGTTCTCTGGGACTCACTTATTGAAAGGGTTTTGCTCAGCAGATGCTTGAGCCAGGTGCGTGGAGCAAGCAAAAGGGTGTTCAGGATGTTGAGAGTTACCATAGGAGGTCAGTGGGACCAGGGGTGGTGGTTTAAATTGTCTTTTCATCTCTTTTACGATTCTAAAGTGGGGTGAAGGTTATTTCCAAAACTGGCACCTGTCTTCTCTCTTAGACATGACCAGATGACACCATGATTGAGCAAAGGGATGGAAAAAAGTAAGTCTGGAGCCCTCTTCCTGCCTCTGCCACTGATCTATTCTCTGACCTTCAGTAAGTCTCTTCATCTTTCAGTTAAATTAGGACAACAACATATAGTGCTGTGAAGTGCTTATGTGCATTTCTAGCCATGCTTTAAGATAGTGAATATTATTTTCAACCTCATGCATTCATCAATTTAATAGCCTGCTCGTGGCTTTCACTTCCTCTGAAACTCAATCTGATACTTCAGGAGTATGTTATTACTTGGGGTTTCCAAGAAAAAAATGTTTCCTCTTCAAGCTTTTCGAGTTAAAAAGAAGAAATTAAAAGGACAATTCTGAGAAGAATGAGTACTAACTAATGCATAATGAATGGCAAAATAAATTAAAACACATTTCTGTTCTTTCTTGGCCTATCAGACAATCCAGAGGTAACTGGACCCTTGACATGGCAAGTCTTTATCTTAAACATCTGTCTCACTTGTTTTCCTATAAAAGGGAATCCTTCTACTAGGAAATATCTTTAATTGCTGTGAGTGGTTGGGTTTTTTTTTTTTTACTTTCAGTGCTGAAAATTCAGCAGCAAATTCAGTGAAATGTGTACATATATAAACTTCTGTGTACGTAGCTATTTGTTTGTGGTAACATTAAGTTCAAAGATTGTACCTAGCAAGCCTTGTGTTTCAATTAAAAGAAAGTGTTCTGCCAATGGGTGCATGCTAAGAAAGTGGCCCATTGTACCACTAAACAATACTGAGTTAAAAATAACACTACAGAAGCTTACATGTATAACATCATTTAGTATTGGTAAATCATAGCAATCCACTAGTCAGCCTATTGCAGCAAGTCTGACTTGAGCAAGATGAAACACATCTTCCTACGGAGACATATCTCACTAACTTTATCACTTCAAATCCAATTTCCCTTCAAACTCCCTAGTGTAAACCTGGCTTTACTGAGAACAACCAGAACACCCTCATGGATCTCAATAATGTATGTTACTGCATGTGGAAGCAATCACATGTACTTGCTACAAATTACAGAGGTATAGAAGATACAGTCCCAGCCAGAAGGTCTTAAAAGATGATTAAAAACTCTTTTGGATACGACAGCTGTACATAATAAGCAGCAGTTCAGAAATCCCAATAGCACATTCATGAAAGGTTGATATTTCAGTTGATAGTTATGTCATTCTTGATAAGTAGGTCTGTATCAGGTGTCTGAATATATATTCAGCCTATGTAGTAGGGTGGTTTGTTGTCTGGATGTCACATTGAATCATGGGTTCTGCCTCTTCTGTTGGCACCTCAAGCACCAAAATGTGTGAAGGAAAAGGGGTGGGCTGGTGGGGTGACTGCCACGCTCAGAGTGTAATCCTTTCTTTCATATGCTGTGCTTACCTACTGCAGGAGATTTTTACTTTCTTTTGAGGAGGTCGGCTTCATTTTGCATCAGAACTATGTCCTGATACAAGAAGTTGTATCTGCGACTTTGAAATAATCAGCCTCACCAAAGGAGCCATTACGGCAACCAACAGTGTTCCACCTTAAATCATTTTGACAAGGCAATTCTCTGCACTGCCCACAGGCTTGGAAGGTGTCCTCGAAACATTCAGAACTGGGACAATGTTCATGGTTAAGAAAAGTCCAGAAGCAGCCAAACAGGTGTGGACTTCACTCAGCAAAGGCTTTTTTGTAGGTTTTTTTTTTTAGATAGAAGACCTTCTGTACACTAGTTCTATCCTAGGCCCCTTTCAGGGGCCACACCTGAGAGAGAAAGTGAATTATCAATGACATTTTTTTAAAGAATCAGTGGTTTAACACTAATTTCTAATCAGATCCTACAGAAAGGAACAGCTCGCATGGCAGCTGTACTTTTCCCAGGGTTAATTACCTTTCACTGCTCTCTACTAATGAGTCAGCTGTTCCTGTCATCACACAACTACACTGTGTTCATCTGTAGCTCTAGCTGTGGACAAACACAGTAGCTAGAGCCCTGTTTGCATATTGGTGAGGTTTGTTGTGCAAAGAATTTGTAAAGCAGGGTAGAATTTTTTTAAGTAAAAGGACAAAACTTCCACTCCCATGTCTCTTTTCATGGAAATGACTGGCTTTGGTCAACACCATGTTCCTAAGGTTACTGAATTAATCCACAAGACTAGAAATCTAAAGGACATGAAAACTAATTTTTTTGCCCTAATATTGCATATAAGGAAGATTAGATTTGTGTAGCTGTCCAGCTCATCTCACCTGGTTGTTGGGTGAGGATGTTTGTTTATATCTTGCTAGTCTGTGGACTAGGAAATTTCTTTATAAAATGGGGTTTTAAGCAGGAGAACAGATAACAGCACCCAAAAAAATCAATGCACTCAAGGAAAGAGTTTGTATTATTTTTTTGTGGCAAACTCTAATGAGACAATGATTTAAGGCTTTCAGTAACCTGCTAATGTTTTTACATAATTCTAGAAGGTAATTCAATAGTAAGTAAATAGAAGGCATCATTTTCTAGCTGGGGTGAACAGGATGTATTCTTTAAAGCTGGGCAAGATCAAGAGCAGATCCTCATATATCACTTTTATATGTCCTCTTTAAGCATTGTAAAAAACTTGGGGGGTATTTAGAAAGGCCACCTTCAATAACAGGGAGAGGACTCATACCTGGCTTACCTTTATTGTCAAGAAAGTAAGGGCACAGGCTCCTCCACAGCAGCTCTGAACACCTACAGTTTAGTCACTAGTGGTTATTCCAGCTTTCTTCTGTAAAGACTATAGCTAAAGATGGGCACTGTGATAGAGCCTCCAAAGCTCACATCCTGTGTGGGTCAAAAAGTCAGAAAACGTTTTCTTTTCATATAATTGAGAACAAGACTCCAAGATGGTACTGAGCTCAACTACTCACAGTTGTACCTCCAACAGGCTCATTCATGAAGATATTATTTGAGGGTGAATTCCTCAGATGAGATAAAGGCAACTGACAAACCTGAAGTAGGAACATGATGATGGAGAAAGTAAGCTAAGCTTTCCAGGTCCAGATTAACCTTTCAGGACTGACAGCTCAAAATATAGCAACGGTTTTGAAAGTACCAAGACAAAAGCACCACAAAATCCCATGAGATGCCAAGGGATCACTTGAATCGTCATCTGGGGAATCAACAATACACCTTCCTTTGAACATTATTGCAACGAACCAACTCTTTTTCTCTGGCACTCTAAGTCGTGCAAGGTATATTGACAATCTTGGACACTCTGAGCAAAGAGAAAATGTGAACTGTGTGGTTATGGTCTCTTAAAAGGAGGATTTATTCATTGCTCTATTAGAAGCAATTTTCCTGCTTGGTTTTGAAGTTTTATGTGAAAGTGAATTTCCTGAAGGTACATTAACTGGACTTAATGGTTCACAAAAACCTCTGGTCACCCAGGTCAGGCTAAGGAAAACTCTTACTATGTAATGTTCATTTTATCATAGAACACTCCTCTGCTCAAGAGATTATTCCTTCTCCCAGCACCCTATCTCTTACTCCTAATATTAAAAAACAATTTACAGGCATAGCATGGGCATCCTCTATCTAGGAAAGGTCATCACTTGCTACTGACTTGTCTTTTTCTGAGTTCTCAAGAACAACATCATTCTTTTTTCATCTACAGGCAGGACAATAGGGAACAAACCCTCTCTATTTGCTGAAGAGGAAAACCTAACCTTTTGGACTGAGTTTCGTCATTTCCTGAGGTGCAGTCTCCTTAACTTGAACTTGGAACATGGCATAATAGGTCTCCACTAGAACTAGACTTCATGTTGTACACTGAAGCAGCTGAGGTGCTAGAAGAGAGCTTGTCTGAAGAGCCCATTGGGTTGACAATATTCTTACTGTGGGTGTGCTAGTTTGAAGCTAGCTAGAATGTTTTGGTCAGAAGAATTGGATTATATTTCCAGAGCCGGCTGAGTCTGGTCTGGGTGATTTCTAAAGTGTGGGGGGGGGACACGACACCCAAAACACCACAGTGGGGATCTCTCTTGGAGGTTCAGGAGGGAGGAGACATACCAAATGGAGTTTCTGAAAAATAGAGAGCCAGAAACTGTGGTGTCTTCCATATTATACCTACTCAGAAACTGGGCTACTTTCAAAATGTCATCAAAATGGCCATGCAACTTCTACACGGAAAAGATAGGGACCACAAGAAGGACATGGAACTGCTGGAGCGGGTCCAAAGGAGAGCCACGAAGATGATCAGAGGGCTGGAGCAGCTCTGCTATGAGGACAGGCTGAGAGAGTTGGGGCTCTTCAGCCTGGAGAGGAGAAGGCTTCGAGGAGACCTTATAGTGGCCTTCCAGTATTTGAAGGGAGCCTACAGGAAAGCTGGGGAGGGACTATTTACACGGTCTAGTAATGTTAGGACGAGGGGGAATGGGTTTAAGCTGGAAGAGGGGAAATTTAGACTGGATGTTAGGAGGAAGTTCTTTACAGTGAGGGTGGTAAGGCACTGGAATGGGTTGCCCAGGGAGGTTGTGGATGCTTCCTCCCTGGAGGTGTTTAAGGTCAGGCTGGATGAGGCCTTGGGCAAGCTGCTCTAGTGGGAGGTGTCCCTGCCTGTGGCAGGGGGTTGGAGCTGGATGATCCTTGAGGTCCCTTCCAACCTAAACCATTCTATGATTCTACGATTCTGTAACTGGCAAACATCAACCTCCCCACAAATAAATAGGGAAGCAAGCTGTATGACTTGAAAGGCATCCACAATACCAAACTGGCTGTTGAAAGGTTGGGAATCATTAATTGAAAGCCACTTGCACTTCAATATTACAGTATTATTCCCCATGATCGCAAAATAGTTGCACATTACCCACATTAATAACAATAAAAATAAGTGCTAGTACTAATGCTGTTACTATAAATAACATTGGGCCCAAAGCATTCAGGGCTAAAGCTATTTATTCTTTCACACTGTTCAAAATGAGTAGGGGATATTTAAGATAAAGCCTTTTAATGACAGTCACTAAAAAAGTTGATTGTAAGGAAGGAAACTGTGAGAATATGACCTGTGAGCAGGTTCTGCTTTCCAGGGTAGATGTTAGATCAGTCTAGAGGGTAGCATTTATTCAACTCGTGTCAATTTATACCATGATTTTCACTGACTCATGGGTCTCATCTGTGCAAGTGCTACTGGAAGCACATAGTTACTAACTCCTTCTGAAACTCATTGTTACAAAATTAAACCAAGATAAGCATAGCTTTACAGTAGAGTCAAGTACTGCAGCTATCCCTTCAGGGAAAGAGTAGGAGAAGACAAAGAACTGTCAGAGACTCAACTACAGCTCTCTGCTTCCAAGGCCTCCCATGGTATAGATTAGGGCTGTGTACAGTCCCGTGCTAGTCAGTAAGAACCATTCACTACGTAAAGGCTAGCACAGTTTAGCAGAGCTTCACCTAGTTCTGATCCCTGAGGGAATTCAGAGTTGCCTTCTTAGAAACACAGCTTAAGCACTTTGCCCCAATCTGAAGAAACTTTGAGAACTTGTCCTTAGAGCTTTAAAGGATAAAGATTTATTTCAGAAGTTCCATATCTATCTGCTAAAGCTGTGGGTTTGATAAATAATCCTCTAGAAATCAAATGTTGTGTCATAAAATCTCTTCAAACATGGGGAAAATAATTGAACTCTATGCAATGTATGCACAGCAAATGAAATTCTGAACTGAAAGCTTGCTTGTAGTTTTTTGTGATAACATGAGGAACATTGAGTCGTTATAATCACCTTCAGAAACAGTGCAAAACTATCTCTCTATTACCTCAAAGCCTGAGAAACAGAGTCTTGAAAGCCCGAGGAGAGAGAAATATCAGAGAGTCATCCCTAAAAGTGCCTGCAGCATCTGAGTAGTGACCAAAGGAGTAAGAAAATGTAGAGTTGAGTCTGGAAATGATTTTACTGGCAGTGTTTGAAAACCCAACTGCTTTAATGCGGAAATCTCTACTGTGTTTTGAAATTAATGGATATAGTTAACTCTTTGCGGCTCATTTCTTCTTATTTCTAAGCATTAGAAAAGCCTTTTTTGAAAGGACATGTGATGTCTTCTAAGATGAAACCAGGGAATTCCCTTCTGTAAGTAACACCTTTCAGGGGCAAAATGCGGTCCTCTGACCCACACAGCAATACTCATTTTTGCTCTTCTGCTCTGCATTCCTACCTGAGCACACACCACATTTCATCAGTGCCATGTACATGCAAGAGGAACCTTTTTTTCTCAGGTATACTATATTATTCACATCACTCTCTTGCATGAACCTGTGAGAAACAGGAAGTTTACATGGAGACACAGAAGTCAAACTTGCAGGCTGGACAGGAAAGACAAAATTCACCTCCCTAACTTTATGTGCCTGAAATGCAGATATCTGTTTCTGAGATAGTAGCTGCTGGCTTCCCATAGTCTCTGGGTAGCCTGTAGGCAACCTGCAGGCATCCCTGCTGCTGTGTAGGTATATGATACAGCTCACTTCATACATCTACTTCAGGGTGCATCCAAGAAACATCTCTTTCTTTCTACAAACTCTAGGAGGAGTCTAGATGGCTGGCTCAAGTCTAGACACTTGCACACTGCTATGTCACTAGAGGATTTCTGACCAAGGAACCCATGGCAATCACTGAGCAGCTCTTTCAGCTTGAATAACACATATGCTCTGTGACTCTGAGCTGTATTTTAATACAAGGATGAAAAAGCCAAAGAAATAAAACAGAGAACCACCTTCCAGGAACGAAGGCAGTGCCAGTCCTTGCAGGAAAGAACTGGCAAACAAACCAAAACTGATGAACAAATAAAAGGGAGCAGTAGTGGATGGTGTAAGTTAAGGAAAAGGCAAGTTAGCCACAGCTTTTACATGGGCCCTGTGGCTTCAAAGATGCAGGTGAATCCACTGGCAAGAGGCAGAGGAAAAAAAAAGATCAGCATGATGTGGCAAGTATTTTTCATCTAGACATAGAAGAATGAAGACAATCAAGTTCTAAGCAGAGCAAAAGGAAACTGAACTCTCAGAGTTGGTATGGACAAGTTTTTAATAATTGGACTGGACACTATTTTATGAAGGAATAAAAGTTTGCCTGAGAAGTAAACACATTGCATAGACTGATGTCTGATAAAGGGGAAGTGTCTCTCAGTTTGGACTATTATTATCTGATGCTGAACACATTTGTTTTCATAAGTCTAAACTTGTTATTTAAGCTTATCTGTGTTTCTTCCTTGGTTTATTGTGAACTATTGTATACTTAAGAAGCCCGATGTCACCACTGACAGCAGCTCTGCATTTCATTCTTTTTGTTTGCTTAAACCGTAAATAATGCCACATGCCCTGTTCTATTTGGTGTCTTCTCTTCAGTGCCAAGTTTTCAACCAGAAAATTAAAGAAATTAAAATCCAAATTCCTTCTAGCAACTTTTGCTAGCCTTTGGGAGCCAACAACGAGAGCCAGATTTTCAAAAATGAAAATGTTATTGTGCCTACAGTGCCTGCCACAAACATGCCCTTTTTCCAGCACCTAAGGTGAGTGTTTAGGCAGAGAATTATTGACATGATCATTTGCTTGATTTGTGAGTGCCAAGCAGGGTTTGATTTTTTTCCCCACAGCCACTCAGTGAAATGTAGTGGGAAAAAAAAAATAAACTAACCTTTTAATCTTGTTTTCTTTATTTGATGTATTTACTCCAAATAAGGGGGGGGGGAAGAAGTCTTGTGAGCAAAATTCACCATTTCCAAACAAAAGACTGGCAGCTTAAGTAAGTGTATGAACAGGGGGAAGGGAGACTTATTTCCTGAGTTTCAACAGATGTCATACTTAATTGGTTGTGAAATAAACCAGAGCTACTCTCGGCCTGTTTCCCTAGTTTCAGCTGTGAAGACACTTTCAAACATGTGCATTTCCCTCCTGCTTGTCATAATGAGGGTGTGGGGTGAGAATCAAACCTCCAAAAGGAGTAAAGCAACGAGCATGCCTCATACAGGCCTTCAGATACACTAATTAAACAGAAGTGAGAGTTGCATCTTTTGTTCCTGCAAGAAACATCAATACAGCATTTAAGCAAGACAGTCATGATGAGGGGCGATTGCCTTCTGCTAGGCTCAGGAAGTCTCCAAACTCTCCCATTCTGCACCTAACTTTTCCACCTTCATGTGTTTTCTCTCTAGATCATTCTTTTTCTTCATTCAGAACACTGACAATGTTCTGCAATGGTGAAATGTCATCACTTGTGTATATGATGACAGAGGCAGCATCTCCTAGAGTATTTTTTCCCTTCTGGATGTTTTCTGCCAGAAGCAGTAGAGTAACAGCACATGTAACACAACAACAAACAGCAATGGTTAAAAAAATAATAACTGTCAAGCATAAAATAATTTGGCTGAACATGATGAAGGACAAGAAAATGGAGAACAAGATTCCTCCCAGGCAAAAAGCCCAAACATTTGTAGCTGTGGCTTAACTACCCATCGATGATGTGCTAATAAGGGACTATGGCAAGGAATGTTAGCCACTCGTTTTATGCTTTATTGTGTGCAGCCCTCGAAATTAAAATACTCTTTTCAACTTCATGGGAAAAAAGCTAACTGAGGGAAACTCAGCAAGTCCAATAAAACAGAAGGAAAAGCAAATGGAGTTTGTTCAGCTAGAAATGCAATGAGAATTGCATAAAAAATAACGGTAAGGCCAGGGTTGAATATGCTTAATACACCTGTGGCGACCAAACTGAACAACATTTGTTCTTTTAGTTTAGACCTGGAACCCAGATCCCAGGAGTGAGCTTTAATCCCTAGGAAAAAAAAAAAAATTCAAATTCCCAAAGTGCGTGATGGAAAGCAGCATAATCCTTCCCGAAGTCAGAAATAAACCAGAAAACACTTTATTTGCTATAAAAACAAGAGCAGTCATTACCATCTTTATTCTTTTAATGTTTTACAGGTCTGACTTTCGGCAGATGACCTCTCTTGTTTGTCCCTACATGTTTTCCAAAATATAAAAGTGAAATAGAGTCCCAAGGGCACTGTACTTGAAAGGTTATGAGAGTTAGAGAATTTTAACCATGCCTGCCAAATCAGCAGATGGCTTGTGATTATAATTATATGCATCAATAAAACGAATAATCTTTACAAAATTTGAATTTCTACTAAAGTAAGGGATTTAGTAAGCAGATGCAACAGAATGCATTTTCTTTAACCCTTTTTGGAGACAGTACTTTTTCCTCACAAAAATAATGGCAAGGCTCTCCATAAAGTAGCTTTGACCATGCACTTGAGCCTTAAATAGATGTTTCTCTTGACCAAGCGTCAATGTTACTTAGAGCGATTTATGCGTTCAGTGGCACTTTGTTCACTAGATGTCGAATGCTTACATATAGGATGATTCCCATCAGATCCACACTTCAAAAGGACATTTAATTTTACAAAAATGCTAAAGATGCAATGCAAATGCTGTGTGTTTACTCTGTCTCTTCATTTGTATCGTGATGGTAGTTCTTTGTGATCAGGATTTGGTGGCTTTCCATACTGTGTGTGGAGACTGAGTTAACTGCACTGTTAGGGAAGCAAAGTTTTCCCCCCCCCCCCTCCCATATAGAGGGCAATCTGTGAAATGTTTTGGGGGTTTGGTTTATCAGAAGAAATTGAAGTATATACAAGAAAATAAAATAATACAGAAGTCACAATCTTGGATTTCAACAACCACAGTCCTTAAAGTTACTGTTGACACAAGACCTAGACTGCGTGCATTAGATTGTGTCGAACTTCTGCCTGAAGTAGAAACCATCACACAGTAGAAAAATTGAACAAAATAAACAAAATGCCCCCTAAGCCCAACCTATTTCTGGAGTGCATCAGACAAATGCTATTTGGACACACCACGGAAGTATCCTAGACTCTTCTGATGTAGCAGGGAAGAAACAATTTGAGAACAGTAATAAGGGCATTTTCCAAAAAGTCACTGTTTAGGATTCTGCAGCTTCCTCCCCGTGGTATTTTAACATTTCTTTTCTTAAAATACTTGAATGTGAACTTCTCTTTGGAGAAGGCGTCTATGTGTTGGGGTTTTTTAGCTACCTTAATGTCTCTGAAGTGAAGAGTGCAAACCAGTGTATTGATGCTCATTAAAAAGTGGATTTTTACTTCAGAAATGACAGAGCCATTATTCTGTATCATGTAAATCCTTCTTAGCATAAGGATTATTGACCTGATAGTCCATAACGGTGCCTTTGGAGCCATTACTACTTTGTTGTGCCAATCCAGCTGCTGTACATGTGCTATGAGTTGAGGGGAGCGGGGGAAGGCACCGAAGGTGTCAGATTTTCTCCTGAGATTCAGGGAACTGACCTAGTGACTCTTACTGTCACCTGAAGAGACATTGTTAAGAAGAAACTGAGATCTCTGATCCTCACATGAAACAGCATTTTGGAAAAGTTCTCTAATTTTTTTTTAGGCTAATGCTTCGTGGAGCTGAGTTCAAATACGTGTCCTTAAATGAACAAGTGGCTGCTTTTAAGCACATTTCCTTGACAGGGGGAAAAGTTCACATACGAAGCCACACCTGAAGAAATGGGCTAGCAAATGTTACCTGACTCTTAAACAAATCAATGAAGCCCTCATCTTCACAACACCTACACACCTGCTTTACTGTGTTGAAGCGGGCCATCAAGCTCACCCCAGCGGAATCACTCATGTGTGCAAATGCTTTTGTAAGTGTTCACCTACCCAAGAGGGCAAGTCCCATTTTCATTAGAAAGTAACTTTTGCTGTTAGGTTATCACCCTTTTTGAAACATAAAGCTGTCAGTGAGAAAGGCAAAAGTTGCTATTTCTCTTAGAGAGAGAAATATGTTCACAAACATATTTCAACAAACATAAACAAAAGTGATTTGCCTTCATAAAAGAGCATTTATGTAAGTAGCAAGAAAAGTTAAGAAGGGGTCAATCATTTTTACCTCTAATTAAACAGTACCTTCAGTCTGAAGTGATTTAAGACACTTGAAATTCAGAAGCACTACTTCTACTTAGGGAGTTTTTAATAATTCAGGACTATGTGCACATAAACGACGAGTGACCCAGACGCCGCTGCAGATGTGTACTTCTAAAATGAATCAGTTAACAGTTTTTGCTCTAGATGCTCCATATAGATATGGATGTAGTAGGAAAAAAAGTTTGCTCTGTAAGTTATTCGCTGTGCTTTCCTTTGGAGTGACAGAGCCAGGCCTCCTGGATCAGCCTGTGACAGGTCTTGGAGACATTTGCCTATCAGGAATGTCAGATATTTTGGGATAAGTGGCTTAAAAATCTATAAGCACGAAAAAAAAGCTGAATTAGAATTATTTAAATCAGCCATGTGATGCCATAAAGTTGTTCAGATCCACATAGACTACTCACATGGTACCTCAGGACAGTGCACAAACATGCAAAGGCCTTGGATGGACTTTAAGATCCAACAAATCCGGCAAAAAGCGGTTTCACAATATCGGGTGCATTGCGTAGTTTATCAGGCAGATCAGATTAATATTAACTACCAGACATTAAGTCCTCTTTGCCTTTGTTCTTAGATATACCAAAGAAATGCCAGACCTGAGGTAAAATAATGAAGCTATGAAAAACTACTGAAACTCCCTGTAGCTCAACCTGTTGGATTACAGCAGCAGTATGATTTTCCTAGCAATGCTGCCTGTGCGTTACTTCTATGATATCACTCTCTACTTTTAATAGGATAAAGGGCAGCTGAACTTACTCACTGATGTGGTGAATGCTGAAATATCAAATACCCGTTACTGTCATTCACACAGGTATGCAAAAAGCATCAGGGCTGTTTGATAAGGACGTGCTCATCTTTAAAAGCTTTGGCAGTGCAGCTGAACATGAAATACCCTCAAACCTCGCCTGTTAAAACGAACTGAAAACTCATCATCTATTAGCAAAGTTCAAAACCAAACAAATTGTCATAACTCTGTGGATGAAAACCTCTCTGCTGATCTAGCAGTTAGCTATGAATCATAAGACTTAGCTGCTAGAGCAAGCTTGTTTTTCTGGTGCCTGCATATCTCATACTTTCTGATGTAATATGCAAAAAGCTTGTTGCTGAGATGTAAACACCTTAAAAATAAGGAAAATAAAATTAAATACAACATTTCACTGGAGGTTTTTTGTTGGGGTTTTTTTTTTTTTACACTTTCTCATTAAATTTCTGAAATTGGAATTATTGGGAAATGCAAAACCAGAAGTAACTTCTTTAATGGATACAGAGGTTCAGTGAACTAAGATACTACAGAGGTGCACATGGTTTTTTGCATATGTACAGTTTTCATGTAAATATGCACATGTGGGTTTCAATATATGCATGCAGACACATTTGCAGGGGATCATCAAATGCATATGTTAAAATAGGACATTTCATCTTGGCTTCTATAAGCTATGGTGATACCTCTATTGTCCACGCAGTGAGAAGGATGTCCCTGAGTAAGTGACATACTGCAGTGAACTGACTTCTGTGACCTATGGGGAGTTTTAAGTGAACAGGTTACCCTGTTCCTGTTAGTTGTGATCCTGGCACGTCTAAACACACATATATATTGAGAAGTGTTTTTGCATCAAATTAAGCAACTCATCCAAAACAAAGCAAAAAATAAACAAGAAAACCCAACTGTACCGCAGGCTGATATCTAAACCTCACTACTTTAACTGCCTCTATTTGAGAAAGCATCCTTAAAACATACTGTATTCAATGGTTTGGGGGGGAGGGGGAGAGAAGCATTACTTAATTCACACAGGCATCTTGCAATAACATCATTTCATTTTGAACTTAACGTCCCCTGAGCCTCCAAAGTGCAAAGCAGACAGAAACATTTTAGCAACGCAAACAAGACTTTCTGGCAACTTCCTGTTGCCATTTTTCAGCAAAAATAAAGGGTCCTGAGACACTAAGCAGCAGCACTGCTAGAAAAGATTTTATCATTGCTTACGCAGGCAGGCACCTGCTATTCTAAGACATCAGCTGAATATTCTGCTGCTGTACAAGGAAAATAGGTTATGACAGTGTAACTGTTTAGCAGCAGTCTTCAAGTCTTTCATTTCAGCTTGCATATAAGACAATACTGAGAGAGACATCATGTAAAAACCTGCTTTCAAAACCACTCCAAAATTATAGTAACTTCATTTATAGCTGCCTAGTTGTAAAAGCTCCACCAGGTATTTAGAGGTGTAAGTAGCTGGCTAGTGGATTGAAACGTGTGCCCAGACATACAGCACATTCTCAGCAGATTTTTACAGCGAAGTAAAAAGAAACTTTCTGTCTGTAAAGTTCGTCAGGTGCTAACGTCCACCTGAGGCAGAGCTTATCGTGTGGCAGGTCTTACAAAGAACATCTCCTTCATCACACTGTCACTGCAATACCCAGCTCACAAAACATACTTTCGGAATCCCAGAAAGTTTTGCAAGCTGGAGAATCAGGCAGAGAGAAAAGGAAACCAAACAAACAAGAAACAAACCCAACCTTGATTCCAGAGATATTTTTCTCCCCTCGTGAAGTGACGGAGGGGAGAAAAAAAAAAAAATCCCTTCATTATGACCTACTTGTCTAGAAACAGACTTTCAACCCCATGCTTAGGCTAAGATTTGCTCTACTTTCTCCCTAGGGCATAATTGTCAGACTGACTTACCGTGTGCCTTTTAGCCTTTGTTCTGCCTCTCACGCTGACATCAGGGAAGCAGTGATGTAGAATAAAGCAGGGGTGGGCTAGGTTAGTCCACTGTTTGTGTCGTTGTGTGGTGTGCAGGGACACTCTGTGATACTCTAGTGAGCTGCTAAGCTTTTTTTGTAGGCTTTGTGTCATTTACTTAACGACCAATCTCATTAGCTGCCAGGGTACAATGGGCTGATGCATTTTCTATGTACATACTCTACACAGTGACCCTCAAGGTTGCCGAAGGTCTATTTAATCAGTCAAAATGCTGAATATATTTGCAGTAAATCACTAAAAAAAATTACGGGACCACAGAGGTATCTCATGAGGCTTTACTCTTTCCAGGGAGTTATTTGCAGGTAATAAAGTGATAGGCAATGTAGGCAAAAGCAAGGGCAAAGAAGGGAAAAGGGCACTCACTGGGTTTGCACTGGCCACCTTTAATTTAGGGAACCTTGGGGGCCCTGTACATGGCTGTGTCTCTGCTTGTTAATTTCTCCGTGCAGTTCATGCTTCGGCGTAATCATGTTATCGCAATTAAACCCCTTTAAATAAGAAGAGCAGCACTAACAAAACATAGAGCCTTTCACACGTTGGGGAGGGGAGATGTGTGTGTGGAGGGGGGAGTGGGGGGGGTGATATTTTTTTATGAACTTCCTTACTACAGGCAACCTCAGGGCTGGCATCTTTGCATTTCTAACCTCTCGTCTGTTACAAGGTAAAACCCTTTTAACTCTTATGAAAAATGAAATGCTGAAAAGCCCTATGAATCACGACAGCTGTCCATAAGTAACAGGGAGAGTTCTATTGTCCAACTTGTCCCTGGGTAAAATGAATACTTTACAGCAGAGGCTGTTCAGCTTGGCTAAAGAGTATGGGGAGAAGGGGAGGAGGTCACTGGAGATTTCGCACACTAATTTAATCTGGGAAAAGGACAGGCACTGCATCTCACTTGAACAGACTGGCGGCAATCTGGGCTCCCACAGAACTATCTCCTTTTGCCTGTGCTCTATTTATTCCTTATCTCTGTTTACCAACCGCTAGGTCCCTTTCATTCACACCACGAGGCCGTTCTCCTACTATCAGTCAGCAGCTGACACTGTGGAAGAGCCTCAAAGGCAAAAAAAAAAAAGGGATCAAAACTAAACCAAAGCTGTATAAACAATGCAACAGTAGAAGTAAATGCATAAATCCTAATTCTTAACCCAACCCACAGGGTGCGAACAGAACCTTTATAGTAAATCCAACAAACCCACCACAGTGAGCTATGGGCTACAGAGGAAACGGGAAAAGCCAAATATCATTCATGAAATCACCATCTCAAGCAGAAACATTGAAAACAGGCGCTGGCAGATATTTAACTGGTTTCAGGATGACAGGTTCATCATCCTGTGTATCCTTCAGCTGCAATGAGGCCCAGGTTTACCTGTCTTTCTGGTAAAAGGTGAACAAGAGCCCTTGCCACTTGTCCACATGACGGTTCAAAAGCCTTAGACACTTAGTGCTTGTGATTTAGACTAAAAGAAGTAGACGAAGAGGATGTGATAATTTACATGACATTTAAGATCTAGTTTAAAGTTAACTTGTCACTGAAATATTTGTCCAATTAGTTTTGCCTTTTAAGCACTGGAGATTCCAATGTTGCTCTTAGCTTATATTTGCCCATCTTACTCTAAGTTTTTAACACGCTTTTGAAAAAGAAAATGGGTGAAGACAGGAAAGAAAAGTTGATGCTTGTGACTGCAATAGAAAAGTAAAGAAAAGTAACAAACTTTACACTTGCCATTCTGAGCTTCAATTATTACAGTGACTTAAGTGGGAATAGGTTTCTTTTCTGACGTTAATAGTACCTTATTTTGAATTCTTACATTGACTGACTGGGAAAGAAGCCTCGAATATTCAGAGAAACAGAGCAGTTTCGCTTCTGTGAAACACTCTAGCTCTTCAAACCTACATAATCTGTAACTCCTGAAGTAGGGATGGTCCTCCCCAAAGAGAAGTTATGCTTCCAAAACTGCACTTAACTTTTTGAGACATAAAAATATGGCTAACAGCATCTAGTCAATACACTGTCCACTGCCTGATTAAGATCATTATAACAATAACAAAGAAAATGTTCCTCATTATAAAAGATGATCAACTGGACCTAATTTCAGTTTTGATTTCCACCTATGTGCATTATGAGCAATGAAGTCTTTACTACTTGGATCCTTTTTTCCAAATGAATTAATGAATTAAATTTATCCTTTCACCAGCTGCTAGGCAGCAGATGGAACCATTTCTGAAGCCTTGTTGAATTCAATCCATAAAACTCATTTCCTAGGATTAGCAGTCCAAAGTTTCTTTTAATGTTTATATACCGCTTGGGATTTTGAATTTCATGATGTTAAACTTTCAATTTAACTATTTTTTTTTTTTTTTCATTTCATATCAAACAAATATGATCGTTTGGATTTCTATAGCTTTGTAACCACACATTTCAGGTCACATAAGGACAGGAATTCATTTCAAAAGCAATCAAGTAATGCAAGATTGGGATCTGGGGTTTTTTGGTTTGTTTGTTTTGTTTCTATTACAACACTACCATAGAAACCATTTTTGTTCTACTCGAAGATTAATTTCAACTGGGAAAGTTTTATTGTTTGCAACTCCGGCAAGAAAAACACCAAACCCTTTGCATAATAAATTCGTTTTAATCAGCAATTTATGAAAGTTTTAGTGATCTGCAGGGTATTTGCTGTTCACAGAAACATGAGATGTTCCTGAAATCAGTTTTGTTTTGTATCGATTTATTTTGCAGTTAACTTCGATATAAGGCTTATCTAGTTTGGGGAAGGGAGGGGCAAAAGAAAGTAACAAATAGTGGCAGTTTGGTGAATTTTCTGTACAGTAAAGGGAAATATGAATCAGCTGCAGTACCCTGGACAGCTCCTTTTATTTTGGGTTTTCTTAGCCCTGCCTCATACCTCTGACACAGCCAACAGAGACCAGGGAACTTCAGCTGGCACTTCACTTACAAAGCTCCCTAATTATAGATCTTTGAACAAACTAAATTTTAATTTAGCCAAACTTACTACTTCTTAGAAATCTACAGATGAAAAAAAAAACAAAACCAAACAACCGACCCCCAAAATATGCCCTCTCCTGCTCCGCTTTCAAAGCCATATTATGTTAAAAGTCTTGACAATAAAACCTCCTGATGTCAAAGTCTTCCTGTTATTGAACAAAGTAAATAAAACTAAAAAAGAAAAAGTGATTCGTTGTTGTATATAACAGTGATTTCCGCTAATTTGGGGACAAGAAATCTATATTAATCTAATAAAGCAGTAAGCCAAGAAGGCCACATAATAATAATTACCATTGAGTAATTGAATATTTAGAAAGAGGAGGGGGGAAAAAAAGAAGACTGGTAATCTTAGCCTGCAGGCATGAAAGTAGTATGATATGCAGATGATATTTACAAGTAAAAATAAAATGCTCCTAACTGGGAAGTTAAGAAGCAAAGCCTACATTTAGAAATTCCTCCTTCCAAATCTGGATTATCTGTTAGCTACCTTCTCGCAGAAATATTATTGTTTCAGAGAGAGCTTTCATCACAAATGCTGTAATTTCCCCCAAGAATTACAAAACCATTGAGCAGCCAAAGCAAAGAAGACACATCCACGCAATTAACTTAACCAATTTAATTGACAAAAGAGATAATAAATGATCATTTCAAATTCTGAAAAAGGTCCTTAACTGACAAAGTTCAGCCCAAAACAGTTTAAGGATAAAATCTGGGATTTGTGCTGTTATAATCGATTAAATGAAAAATTCACAGCACCTTACAGGAGACTGTCTTGCTATTTACATATGAAGGAAGACAAACATCTGAACTAAGTGCGTTGTTAAAGACAAAAGAAAGTCAGAGAGAGAGAGCTACTGCTGATCAGAGTGTTAAACAGACTTTCTCTAGCATCAAATACTGCTTCATAAAAATCACCCTCCTGCAAAGTGTTGTCCCAGAAGGTCCATTTCATTCTTCAGCCTTGCCTGATATTACTGTCATTTAACTTTCTAAAGATTTTCCTGACAGAGTCATTCATTCCAAAGTACAGTATTAGCTTTTTCTTTTTTAATCAGAAGCTCTGAACTCACTCTCTGAATCCCAAATAATTTCAAGGGCTGAAGTGTCACGCTTTGAAAGACCCTTTTTCACTTAGACTAAAACTATTAAATATATTCACCCACAATCTTCATTCTGAAAAACATCATGCATGATTTTCAAAGCATTCTAAAGCATCCTGAGATCTGCAAGCGAACCTGCATCTAGCGAACTGTTCTTACAAACGCACTGGTCCCACTCTCTCTCTTCTCCCGTCTCGTTTCCACTCCCCCCCCTCTTTTTTTTTTTTCCCAGTGGTAGTATTTAAGTTCAGTAACTTTTCCAAATGAGAGGAAAAGTGTCCCTGTGATCATTTCCTCAAATCAAATAGCTAGAGCTGCAAATTTGCACAATTGTAAAATGTATATGAACAAAGGCTTTACTGAGGCAGTATAAATGCAATTACACCATGACATTTTATTCAGAAAGCTTTCTCAAAGCAGTTACAAGTAGCTATTTTTTAATTGAGGCCCAAAATAGCATTTAAGATAATGACCAAGCACACATTGTGGAAGAAACAGCATTAGTGTCATTTAAACAAAAAGAGAAAAGTTTGCAGAGAGCATTTTAAACATGGAATAAACCCCCTCCAACTTCTCAATGCAGACCTCTCACGCTTTCAACACTGATACACAGACAAGATTTTTTTTGCTTTTTGCAACATAAGAGCACAAACAACAGGAAAGAGAAAAAGTTACTAACAGCACAAGTCGCTTAAACATCAACGGGTTCAGAACAGCGTGAAAAAGTTGTTAAACTTACTTTATTTTTGTTTCCAAAACTTATATGTTTCGCCTCCCTTGTGTGCTGAACTGTGCACTAAAGCTGTGTCTTTGAAAGGTAGTTCCCATGATATGACATCCAGTGCCTTTGACTGCCTAGAGATAAGCACCTGCGTTTGTGTCCCCTCTTTACGTCACACCTCCCTATTCAAACCTTCTCAATATGATTCACATTTGCACATCAACAGCCTCATGCGCATACACAGATTTTTTTCGGCTCTGGGCCCAAAACTTTCACTTTAATTTTCATCACATGATTGCTGTGGCATATGTCCTTCCAAACCTCCCATATATCAGTCATCATGCAAATGAGATGGAATATCACTCCTCTGCAGCAGATGGCCAGGGATGATAACAATGGCTCAACAGAGGAGATTCAATGTCCCTGACTTTATCGCCACGGCAACAACAACCTAAAATATATGTAATGGAAGTGGTGCTTATTAATTTTGCAGGCTCGAGTGTTCTGATTTTGTGAGTGAATGGGCTGAGTTAAAAAGGGGGCTGTGTCCTCCTGCCTCTAGAAGACTATCTATAAAAGCCAGGGACCTGGAAATTATTTTCAGTGACTAAGAAGGCAACAGCCTAGCAATTATTTGAGTAATTAGGTGTAATTCCTCCCTGTAGGCCTTGTACCCTCCTGTGCTTGTTTCACAGAAGCTCGCGAATTAGACAGGCACAGATACTGAAAAGAAAAGTGCCTCAAGATATAGCAGGAGAGCTTGCAGGAACTAAGCTTCAGTGATATGACACTTGGCCTCCACCAGGCTTGGTAAACACAAGCCCCAAGCCATAAGTAAATAGAGGCCCCACTCCACAAACACAGACCAATTAAAATTACAAAGGCAGCCACACTTCTGGGTGGGGCTGGGGGAAGCTTTCTTCTGCCATGGTCTCACTGTGAGTTGCACACATAATGGTCCCTTAGTCAGAGCACCAAGTATTGTATTTCCATCGCTATCTGCTGCTATCAAACCCAAGCACAAGGCTCTCTTCAGGCTCTGAATTTCTCCCCGGGGATTTATCATGTGCCTTTAAGGAAATGTTTCAAAGTTAATTTTCTCTGTGTCATGTTCTAAATGCAAACCAGAGAGAAGAAATAAATGCATCAGTTTGCTATTTATCTTCTACAGATTAACAAGGTTGGAGATCACCATTTTGCCTCTGAGCAAAAGAAATATCCACAGCCTCCCTTTTCCCTGTTCATGCTGCAACTTTCACAGACTTTAATGTTGAACTCAACTGTTTGACGCCTGAGGACTAAAGTTTAGCTATGAACTGTGGGTTTAAGTAAGAAACTCTACATACAAGGACTGGATGTCTTTTGTTCTTTTCCCCAGGGGAAGCCTTAAGAAAATGGAGATTCTTTTGTCTCCCTTAGCAGTAGAGAGGATGCTTAAGTAAAGCTGCCAAAGCACTCTAGGAATCGGTGGATCCATCCTATGCTAGAGGTTTAGTGCAGAGCTGGACCAAGGAAGCTTGTTACCCCTCACATGAGAGAATGGCTCAAAACACATGAGATTATCAGAAGAGTGAAAATGGCTTTTCTTTGGAGCTCACACATCCTGAGCAGAAGGGGAGTGTAAGCTTAAAGAAAGCGAAGAGATGTCAAGTGACAATACACTCCTTGGAGGAAATAGGGCTAGTGAGACAACACATGAAGCAAGTGATAGGAAACTCCAGAGGCAGTGCTGGGCTGGTGGTTCCTCCTGTTTTGGCACCCTGGCATTGCTCATGTTCTGTATTAGCATTTCCAGCCATTGTTTTTTTTTCCAAAGGTAAAGCCCCCATCTGAAAAAATACAGGCACATTTCTCTTGTGCACCAATATTGTGAACTCCCAGCACTATGATTTATTTATCATATGCCTGTATAGAGCCCAGCTCTCTCACCTTCTGACCTAGTAACGGATGCTACCAGAATATGAACCTTCAGTACCAAATGATCTTTCCTTTTCCACTGGAAAAAAAAAATTATCTTATGAATGTGAAAATAATGCATGGCTGCTTTAAACATGTATAAACCAGAGGTGCAGCTTGTCTGTCTTTAGTATTGACAATTACTTAGTAGGTACCAACAGAAGTATCTAAAATACAAGACAAGTAAAGCCTAATGTTTGTTGTTAGCTCATACTATGGTGTGGAGTTTGCAGTTACATCCTCCAAATACAATTGCACTGAGAAGTTTTATATTCTTATTTCACAAAAAGCCCAGCTGAAATGTGAAATTAGACTTTTGTCTTTATGTGGGGGGATTCTGGTGTTAGTTCGTGTGTCTGTGTGGGTGCAATAGCATTCTAGATTTGTGTATGTCTATGTTCTTTACTCGTGCACATCTAATTCTCTGCTCTGCTAATTGAGGAATAACTCACGCACGGCTCTGAAGAGATGTGTGGGCCAAGCCTATACAAAGCTCTGAAGCTCCTTGTGGTGAATCTGTAGTTGGACAGAAAGCCAATACACAGAGTACTATAAGAATGATGTTTTCCTGACAGCTTGTGTTATTTATGGGACTGGCCACTGTCTTCTGAACCAGATGGAGCTTTTTTTCCTAGCTTTTTTTTTTCTTTCCTTTTTTTTTTTGTTTTGTGATCTGCTGTGCATGGCCCTAATTGATTGGCATTTAGGTCACTGTCTTTCTATTTTCCAGTGCTGAAGTCCTGGGTTGTGAACCGTCTCTTGTATCTTAAAGGTACTGAGATGAGAGATACTGGCATTAAAAACTGCTGGCTGAAAGACAAAGTTTTCAAAGGTGTTTCTTACATTCAACTGAGGCACATAGGTAAGAAAGTTAAATGCTTGTCATTAATCTCAATTTCAGATTTAACACAACTTGTGTTTTTTTGCATGATTTACCTTCCAGTAAGTAATGACAAACTGGCAAAAATTGGATTATGTTGAGAGTTCATTAAAAAACAAAACAAAACAAAACATGTACTTAAGATGTAAGTGCTTCAAAGTTAGCAAATCTTACATTTATCCTATTATGACCCTCTAAGAAATAGGAGGTTCAAAGTTTAGAAATAATAAAGAATTAAACAATCTCACAAGCTTCTCACTTAGAGTAAAGTGAAATCTTACAGGAGAGCGATGAAATAAATGTGCACTGTGATATGCAGAAGCTACAATTCAGACTTGCAGTGGTAAGAAATCATGTGGCTCTGACAGGAATGCTCATATATGAGACTTGATAAATAAAAGACTCTTCAAAGAGCATAAACAGAATTGCAAATTAATGGTTGTAATACACCAGATAGACCATGGCAAAGACTGATGGAGAAAGCTTCTTTGTAGGCTGTACAGCAGTTTTTTGGCTGCTATTCAAGTTCAGGGGAAACTTCAAAACCAGCAGAAAACTTTAAGTTAGTGCTGTGAATGTTGTTTTAACTACCACTCAAATTGTCAACATTTCCACCTGGATTTAGCTTATGTGCATAGTTAGGAAGAGACTGATACAGGTAAGAAATAACATTTTCATTCCCCTATAGAAATAAATATAGGAGAGGAAGTTTGACTCTTGACAAAGAGATAAGGGAAGGATATATTCTCTGCTGGTGCCAGGAAATTCACAGAATACTTTGGCATCATTAAGAACCAAGTGTTGAGTCAGTGTAGACAATAGCACTGCCAAGGTTGCCAAACCCGTGCAGCACCTGGGTGAATAAGAATAATAAATCAGCCTGGAGTGAGTTATGCTAGCAGGCCTGTGGCTGAGGAAAGCTGCCAGAGATATAAATAGCAGAAAAACTACAAGTCATTAAACATTCAGCTTTCAAATGACATTCCAAAAGTGTACTGGCCACGTTTGTACTACACAGTACTTCAAAAGTGGAATCAAAAAGAGGAACAAAAGGGATGAAGAAGAAAAGATACCTGACCCAATATTAATGAGAGAATGATTACCCAAATAAAACTGGATACTGGTTTATGGGAACGTTGAAGTTTTCAGGGGAATGTTGAGGTTTTCAACATGTTCTCTATGAAATACTCCCTGAAACAGGACAAAGATTTCATCTCTCTTGTCAGCCTCTCTCTTAGATGTTTACCTAATGGTACCCTAGAGAAAGCCAACAACTTTTGGAACGCTGCTTTCCTGCCAAAAGTTTCTACCCTAGAGATCTGGAAACACTCAATTCAGGTGAGGTTTGTCAAAGCTGCTTACTGCAAGCACAGACAGAATTCTCTCAGGCATTCTATAAAAAATACTCGTGAGACTGTGGACAGTTCTCCATTTAAAGGATGCAAAAAAGTCACCCTCAATGGATTTTGTTCTTGGAATTGTGCCTCGTAGAAAGAGAGACTAGAATCTGGCTCCTTTGAGTTACAGTTTTATCCAAAACTGGAATTGAAAATATCTTTCTCTTTGCAGTCTTATTTACTTTAATATATAGCCTTAATAAGTAACTGAAAACAGTTATTTAATAAGCACTGAAAATTAGGTGTAGGTGATGTCAAATATGGATTAAGCCTTCCAAAAAGGAAAACAAACAAACAAACCACCAAACCACCAAACCCATAATAAGGCCAAGTATTAAGAATAACAAATTTTCTCTGCTCTTGTTGCTAATTAAAAAAAAGCCTTTAAACACATCTTTCTCCTAATCATTGTATTATTAAATGCATAAATAAAAAAAAAGCAATTATCATATCGCTGCTCTGGTAAGAAACTTTCTATCATGGATACTATCACATTTGCATTTGCAGTGGAGATAGCTGATCAGCCAGAAAAAGGAGGTTTTCACAGTACCACAGTATCATCAAGGTTGGAAGAGACCTCACAGATCATCAAGTCCAACCCTTTACCACAGAGCTCAAGGCTAGACCATGGCACCAAGTGCCACGTCCAACCTTGCCTTGAACAGCTCCAGGGACGGCGACTCCACCACCTCCCTGGGCAGCCCATTCCA
>WAAF01007782.1:96457-224875 GCA_013400475.1 Tricholaema leucomelas
CAACCTCTCTAGGGAGCCTGTACCAGTGCTCTGTGACCCTTACAGTCAAGAAGTTCCCCCTTGTGTTGAGGTGGAACCTCCTGTGCTACAGCTTACACCCATTGCTCCTTGTCCCATCCCAGGGAGCAGTGAGCAGAACCTGTCCCCCCTCTCCTGGCCAGCCCCCAGATATTTATAAACATTTATCAAATCTCCTCTAAGTCTTCTCTTCTTCAGACTAGAAAGTCTCAGGTCCCTCAGCCTCTTCTCACAAGCCATGCCCTCCTGTCCCCTAATCATCCTCGTAGCCCTCTCTTGGACTCTCTCCAGCAGATCTCTGTCCCTTTTAAACTGGGGACCCCAAAACTGAACACATATTAGGTCTCACCAGGGCAGAGTAGAGAGGGAAGAGAACCTCCCTTGATCTGCTATAATGGCCCAAGCTCTGACAATGGTGTCTTACCCTCAGTTCCCTTTGTATCATTCCTTAAATCCCTTTCACTGAAGCCCTTCAAATGGATCATTCCATCTTAACTACAGCCCTCTGGGCAGGAGCATTCCAGGTTCTCTTCAGAAAACAACTCTTCTCTCATTTGGAGAATCATAGAATCACAGAATCATTTTGCTTGGAAAAATGCCTTCAAGATCACTGTGTTCAGCCATCAGCCCAGTAACACCTGTCAATTAAACCATGTCTCAAAATGTCCTCATCACAGGAAGGACAAGGACCTGATGGAGCAAGTCCAGGGGAGGGCCATGGAAATGATCAGAAGGCTGGAACACCTCTTCCAGAAAGACAGTCTGAGGGAGTTGGGATTGTTCAGCCTGGAGAAGAGAAGGCTCTGGGGAAACCTAATGGCAGCTTACCAGTACCTGAAGAAGGCTGCAGAGGGACTGTTTACAAAGGCCTACAGTGATAGGATGAGGAACAATGGTTTGAAATTAGAGAAGATTTAGATTGGATGTTAGGAACAAGTTCTTTACAATCAGGGTTGAACAATGAAACAAGTTGTCTAGGATGGTAGCTGAGGCCCCATCCCTGGAGACATTCAAGGTCAGGCTGGACAAGACTCTGAGCAACCTGATCTAGTGGAGGATGTCCCTGCTGACTGCAGAGGGGTTGGGCTGGATGAGCTGTGGAATGACCTTCCCTTCCAAGCCAAACCATTCTATGATTCTGTGATTTTGTGTTCAAAGAGTCAAATTATATCTCTTAAGCACTGCATGGAAGTAGTCAGATTCATTCCTGCATGCTCTATTTGCTGTATATGATCATAACTGTATCTACATTTGCATTCCGATGCAGCAGGTCAGCATTTTAAAATACTATACTAATTAGAATAGAATAGAATAGAATAGAATAGAATCAATCAGGTTGGAAGAGACCTCCAAGATCATCCAGTCCAACCTAGCGCCCAGCCCTATCCAGTCAACTAGACCATGACACCAAGTGCCTCATCCAGTCTTTTCCTGAGCACCCCCAGGGATGGTGACTCCACCATCTCCCTGGGCAGCCCATTCCAATGCCAATCACTCTCTCTGTGAAGAACTTCCTCCTAACCTCCAGCCTACACTTCCCTTGGCACAACTTGAGGCTGTGTCCCCTTGTTCTGTTGCTGGTTGCCTGGGAGAAGAGACCAACCCCCACCTGGCTACAACCTCCCTTCAGGTAGTTGTAGAAAGCAATGAGGTCTGCCCTGGGCCTCCTCTTCTCCAGGCTGCACACCCCCAGCTCACTCAGCCTTTCTTCATAGGGTTTGTGTTCCAGGCCCCTCACCAGCTTTGTTGCCCTTCTCTGGACACGTTCCAGCACCTCAACATCTCTCTTGAATTGAGTACAATAAATAACTGCAATACTTAACAATACACAGACTGTGCAACAAACTTTGGGCTGTCTGAACCCTTAGAAATGCAAAATAGAAATGCTGGTTTCAAGCATCTATAACAAATGTGCATTTTATATAAACACAGAAACACACATATCCACCTTTTCATATCTAATACAGTGAAGCCTTCAGAGAAGAACAACCTTATTCTTCCTAATGATGAAGACATCATTTGGATAGAGCAGAATAGAATGGAAGTAGTACTACAAAACCTTTTCTAAACATGAAAATAAAGGAGGGCCATAAGAACTTTTTTCTTTCTTTCTTTTTCCTCAGTGAATATACAAGAATGCCAGGTCTTTAACTGTGAGGAAATTAAATTGCTTAGATCCAGAGTGGGATAACACTGGGAGGGAGAGGGGAAAAAAAAGGGAAATTTAAAAAAAGGAAGAAGAGGTAAGTATGCTCCCATGGACTATGCTTGCTTTCTTTTCTTACACACTTTGTTGAACAGCTTACATAGCCAGAGGCTATTTTGGACCTAATCCTAGGAAATGAGCCAGCCATGATAAATAAGGCTGAATGCTGGGAGTGGCTAGTGCTCACCACAGTGTCATTAGGCAATCTCTAGACTGCAGTCAGCATCCTTCAATAACTAAGTGTATGTTTTCTGCCAGTCTTTCCAAAAGTAGTCCTTTAGTTTAACCCTCAGTCAATCCCTCTAATGCTGGACATTTCAACACAGAGTAGGTGGAGAGCTTCAGTAAATGCTTACTCAAAAACTCTATGTAGAGCAAATTCTGCTTCATACTTCACTTCAAGGTCTATGTGCTAGTTTGAAGCTGGCTGGAATATTTTGGTGAGAAGAATTAGATTATAGGCTGTGAAAAGGAAACAATGGTGATGGCTACTTCACTCATAGGCTTGCTGAGATGTATAAAAACAAGAACACAAATATAGATAACACAGTTGCTCTCTCGTTGTGGCTGCCTGCACTTTTCTCCCTAACCTGACGTCTGTGTAACTAATACTTCTGCTTTCTAAGCCCCCTTGCTGATTCTCCAAACTCACCTTGAACGTAAGGCAAAGTCTGGGATAAGGTAGAGGGATGGAAGGGTGGCTGGGAGCCTGTCCTGGGAACTCAGGTTTCTGGGAGGGCTGTTGTGTTTCTGTATTACCTTTTTGACTTGTGTATTTCTGTCTATAGCTGTATATACTGTAAATATCTGGTTGTATATTGTGCTGAGCTGTAAATAGAAAGCTTTGTCTTGATTTCCAGCTTGACTGAGTCTAGTCTGGGTGATTTTAACAAGAGTGGGGGGTGAGTAACACCCAAGCCATCACAGTATATAACACAGTCCCCGATGTAAATGCCTTTTGAAGATATCAGACTGCCCAATCCTATGTCTCTAGAAGGTACCAGCAAAAAATTACTGTTGCCATCCTCAAGAGAAAAGTTAAACCCATCCCTGATAACAGAAAAAAAAAAAGGGGGAAGTATTGCTCAATTATTTATAAATATTTTCAACTGATAAGGGTCAGATGTGGTAGCAACAAATAACTGAATAAATAAACAACCAACCTCAAACATTTTGGATCAGGATGATCTTTCTTGGCAACTTAAACTTTTCAAGTGTTAAGCAATTTTTTTCTCAATTTCACACACACACACAAAAAGTCAAATGAAACCCTAATCATTCCACCTCACCAAATAAACTCAAAAATCCTCATCTAATCTTCTTTTCTTTTAGAGAAAATATGGCAATTTGTATTCCAATTTCTCAAGCCAAAGTTACAGGGGGCTAAAGTAGGGCTTTATAATGGAAGTTGATTGCAACCCTAACTATAGAGGGGCTACTGCCTTTCCATAATAAAGAGCTGCACATTCCCAAGGAGAGGAGGAGAATACTGCTCGGCATGGCTTCTGGTAATTTTGTTCCTTTAAATGAAGGTTGTGTCTCTGGAACTTTCTTCCTTCTTTTGAGCATGAAGTTTGATATTTCACTTCATGTGGGTTTAATTTTGATCTCACACACCAACATTTTGCAGTTGATACAGTTTAGTGACTGAGAAAAAAATCTGAAGCTTTGCACTTTGTCAGAGCTGTGATCCTAATTTAGTTTGATTTTTTTTTCTTTTTGTATGAATCATATGAAAAGGCCACGCAGGCTAAAGCAGCAATTTAAACATACTTGGATTTAGTTTGCTTGCTTTCTATTGTCTTCCTGCTTAACGCTAGAATGATTTTTGGCTGTTTAAATTTCAGTCTGGAATGAGTGCCGGCTGGTTTTCTCCTTTTCTGGCAATAAAATGGGGGAGACCACAGAGACAGTGTCAGGAATCTAAACTGTGATCATAATAACCACTGCCCAGGTATGAGATTATTAGCTTTGGTTTCTATTGCACAAAGATTTAACTAGCATTAAATGTTGCCTGGATGTTACATGGCCATTAAAGGATACTAAAAACCTAAACCAATGGCAAGTCAAAGAATGAGGTTATGTAAAAGAGCAAGGTGTGTAAACATGTATTCAGATTGGGTTGAAATAGTCAAAATTAAGATTCTTTTTCCCCCAATATCTGCAAGAGAGTGTAATGAGATTTGACAAAATGAACATTTATGGAGCAAACATTTAATGAACATTCATGGAGCAAACATTTGGAGACCAAGGTCTCCAAAACTCTGATGCAGGTTCAACTCCACTCTTACCTATTATTCCATTTCTACTCATATCTGTAAATCCCTGTCATGCTTTCATTTGCATTATGTCTATGATTAGTGAACCTTACGCTTTGAAATGCTTTCATTATACTGATAGGTCAGAGCATCCTTCCAAATTCGAGAGCTTTGCATTAAGGCATTAAATTTGAGAGCTTATAATACTTACAAACACACCTACTGGGTATAAAGGCTCTCACCTTTTGGGGACACCAGGCAAAAAAGCCTTCACTTGTACAAAAGAGAGGTTTTCTCTCATAGAATGAGCAGACCCATAATATACCAACGGGCACTGCTAAGAGACTCATGCATTTTAATTCCTGCTGTATTAAAATCTTAAGTGACCATGGAGGAAAGTAGATTAAAAAATTAATTCTCACACACACATATTATTTTAAATGATGGAATACAGAATGGTATCTGAGGGCCATTTTAAAGATTTACTTTTAAAAAAGATTTAAGTATCTAAAAGGTGTGGAAGGTAAACCCCACATATTGACAGCCAATTCAACTGTGTCCTCTAACATTGCTGCCTAAATATAACCTACATGTTCTGTAACTATGCCTTCAGAATATAGTTATAGAATCATAGAACCAACCAAGTTGGAAGAGACCTCCAAGATCATCCAGTCCAACCTAGCACCCAGCCCTAGCCAATCAACCAGATCATGGCACCAAGTGCTCCATCCAGGCTTTGCTTCAACATTTCCAGGGACAGTGACTCCACCACCTCCCTGGGCAGCCCATTCCAAGGCCAATCACTCTCTCTGGCAAGAAGTTCCTCCTAACATCCAGCCTAGACCTTCCCCCAGAACAACTTGAGAATGTGTCCCCCTGTTCTATTGATGGCTTCCAAATATTACTGATAAGAGTAATATCAGTAATTATTCCAAAACACTGTTCAGAAAACAGGAGTGTGGCATTTCCCACTTCAAAGGGGTGAGCATACCTTGATATCAAAGAAAACTGGAAACTTTTTGCATACTTGGGAGGAGTATTTTCTTTCCAGTTTAGACAAGGTGAAAATAAAAACAAGCACCACAACCTACCAGCTCTTAAACTCTCAGTAAATCCTGTTTTTCGTTTCAAATCTATGTGAATAAACATGTGAAAGACCATGTACTAGTCATAAAACACTAAACCACAGGTGGAGGAAAAGAGAGGGAAGGAGGAAAAGAGAGGGAAGGAGGAAAAGAGAGGGAGGAAGGATAAAAGGAAGGAGAAAAGGAAAGAAAGGAGAAAAAGAAAAAAAAAAAAAAGAAAAGTGACCTAATTAATGAAGATGAAAAATGAAGCCCCTTAAATTAAAAAGGTAATTTTCCCTTCTCAAAACATATTCACAAAATAGGAAACTGAAGAAACTTAAACTCAGTTGACCCTATTTAAATGTGAAGATATGCTATAGTCCAGGAAGAAGAAGCAGCAGATGTAGCATAAGTTTCACACTGGTTGAAAGTCCACATCACTTTTTTTTTGGCCTTGCTTAGAAGAAGTGCAAATGCAAGCCTCATTTTAAGTTTATTTGTATTTTTCATTTATTCCAATTATAGTAAGAATCAGAGATTTAAATCACTATGACTGGCATCTACCTGCACTTGTTCATGTTCTGGAAGAGTTGCCTAAAATGTTATTTAAGCTCTGGAAACTGACATCAAATCAAAATTAAGCAAGGCCAAAAAAAAATACCAGGCTGTAAATGGATCAGCTGATATATTTTTAGTTTTGTTTGGTAGGTGCCATTGACAGAAACCCAAAATGAAATCAGCAATACACTTAAAATAGAGTAAAAATGGAACATTTGATTAATTGTTTTGCTAATTATCTTACCAAAGAGATTACTAATTTTATAATGTTTTAAAGCATCCATATGCATTAATTTACACACTGCTGTATTTAGAAAGTCAGTTAAGAATTCCAATGAGGTAAGCAGGCACTGTCAAACACAGAACAAGAAGCAGAGTCCAATGGGATGGCATTCAATAGCTCCAAGTGCAGGGTGCTGCACTTTGGCCACAACAACCCCATGCAGAGATACAGGCTGGGGTCGGAGTGGCTGGAGAGCAGACAGACAGAGAGGGATCTGGGGGTGCTGATCGATACCCGCCTGAACATGAGCCAGCAGTGTGCCCAGGTGGCCAAGAGAGCCAATGGCATCCTGGCCTGCATCAGGAATGGTGTGGCCAGCAGGAGTAGGGAGGTCATTCTACCCCTGTACTCTGCACTGGTTAGACCACACCTCGAGTANCTGGAATGGGCTGCCCAGGGAGGTGGTGGAGTCGCCGTCCCTGGGGCTGTTCAAGGCAGGATTGGACGTGGCACTTGGTGCCATGGTCTAGCCTTGAGCTCTGTGGTAAAGGGTTGGACTTGATGATCTGTGAGGTCTCTTCCAACCTTGGTGATACTGTGATACTGTGATACTGTAAGTTCCAGTATAGCATCTACTCCACAAAAAGTCATCTTCAAATAAGTCCATGATTGCAGTTACATTCATTAAAGCCTGAAAAAATGCTCATCTTTCGGCCTTTAATGTCTTACTTCCTTAGTTACTTCTGCTGAAATTATTCTGTTCTTTGTCTAGGAGGCTGAAACTTTCCACAAATAAACTCCATCCAGGAGTTTAAAACACTTGTACCTCATTCAGACAAACCACTAGCCCTTCTGTCACTAAGAAAAGGCCTGTCACTGGGACTTTAACACATCTCAGTGTGACTGACAGCATTCATATGGAAAAAAAAAGTGCAGTCCATTGCCAAGTAGGGACCAGGAACAGCCCACCAGGAACTCGGAATGGCTAGTGAGAGTGTTGGAACCAGGCTGAAATTATTCCCTCAAAATAACAACCACAAAGCAGTCACTTTCTATTAAAGGAACAAAATAATTAGGGGAAAGTACTAACATCTACATGTGTTTTTCAAAAAACCAGCTGATGGTGACTGCTTTTTAAAGAGATCAGGGTTAGTGTGCTAGCTAGACAAATGATGTAGCAGTTATTCATTTTTAAGCTCCCATATGGAGCATTGCAAAGGGCTACCTGACCTTACACACTCCTCAAACAGCAATGTGAAGACCCAGCACAGAAGAGTTACCTAACAAGCACAGAATTTATTTTCTTTCATTAACTTCAGACCTTAAACATAAAATGACCTTTTTCTTCCCCTTTTTTTTTTCCTGGTGTGGCTTAAAAGTATATAAGCATCTGCTAGCAGCAGCACTTTATTTCACATAACAAGAGAATCCTGTTTATAATGTGTCACCAGCTGCTCAGTCAAAATGGGTTCCATTAGAACTAATTTAATTTTACATAAGTTGATCTATTTGCATTCTGAGTCTCCAGTTAAACGACTAGGTACTGTTTTGTAGACTGATCCTGCTTCAAGCCTCAGTGTATGGACAATGCTTAATCAGTGTGTACATCAGGAAATAAACATAATCAGCAAGTGCACTAATTAAGCCAGGAAAATTTCACAACATGCATACACTGTATGGATTAACAAGGCAATTCATTAGAAATCTTAATTATGGAATATTATATTTTCCGTACATTTTGTTTTATGATGCTTCAGATGAGTTTTCTGTAAATGCAGAAGCCATCCACACTTCTCAAAGTAGACAGAGAGATCCTTTTAACTAAGGCACATCTGTGTAGCCTCTAGTCTGGAAGCCTCAGTGGGAAACGTGCTTTGTCATCTCCAGCCAGATAACCTCTTGATAGGCTCTCTTAAACAAGAGGTTGCCAATCTAATGTTAACATGAAGATGACAAAGAGAAAATAAAACATATAGATAAAAAAGTCATTTGGTGGTTTGGAGCCTCTCCTCATCCTTCAAATCAGTCTTTGTTTGGTCTATTTATGAAAACTCAACAAACAAACACCTAGGGCTTGAGATATGGCAGTGGGGTTGAAATGAGAAAAGCTTCCATTGAACTCAGCATGCTTCAAGCTTTTAAATATCAACTGGCTACAAAACTCCAGGCTGAAGGAGAGAGGTCAATAAAATTCCAAACCTGCATGGTGGTAAATATATGGGCTTCTCTCCTCTGGCAAAGGACCCTGCTTAGCTGACTCACTGGCTAACAAAAGGCTGAATCCTGTCCTACAGCTTCGTATAAACTTCTTGCTGGAAGGGTTCTGCATGTGGAATGAAGGAGGCTGGCTTCATTGGAAGTGCAAGCAATCTGCTAATCTGTTTGTATTAGCATAGGTGGACTTTATACAAAACACTCTGTCAGATAGGAGAACTGTCCTATAACTGACTTTATCTGAGGTTGCTCTGTTCCAAGGCAGGACACAAAAGATGAGCTTAGCTTTCTCCTGTGTAGCCAAGAAATAGAGATTATTTTAGCATTCCACCCTAGTAAGCTCATTGTATTACTGCTGGCCTTGCAGGTGCAGCTTTTGTTTCACAGAGAAAACTACACTGATTTTAAATAGTGCTGAAGTAGTTCTTTCAGCACCTTCCAAAGGAGACTATCACAGTCTCCAACAGTCAAAGCACACATAACTATGATTAGGAAATTAGAAACTAATGTAACAGGAGAGAAAGCTTATATAAATCTGCTCATCTGCTGGGCACTCCTCATTCAGATAGTCCAGGAACATCTCCTGGAGCACCTGTACCCTTGGGTAACTATTCTAACTTCTGAATGGGAGAAAAACGAAGCACTGAAAGTCCCTCAAGCCCATTCTTTTTAAACCTTTGTCTGCCATACCTGAGAAAGAACAAAAAAAAACCATAGACCCCTTTCTCTCTAAAATAATACAAGGGCATCCTTGTTGCCCTTTTAGGAATTCTTTCTTCACTCCATTTCCTTCCTTGGCTCAAAATGTCTTGAGAGTGCTGATTTCAGCTGAGCAGAGATCTATGTGAACCACCAGCAGGTTCACTGTAGGGAAATGTTCTAGCCATCACAGAAGTGAGTGAAATCATGTTGTGAATCTTTACTGTTATCACAGCCCAGATTATTTCTTAGAAAAGAGATGGGGCTGAAGTCCAGTATTGAGGTAGTCTAGGTCCAATGGTAAGGATGAAAACTAAGCAGCAGCAAATAGGCACCCTTACATGATTTTTACCACAGTAGAAGACAAATTCTGTTCTTGTTTGTGCCATGCTTCGGATCTAAAACGCTAGTTTCAACATCCAGGGTTATCTTCCCCTTGATATCTGTCATATTACATAGAATAAGTTAGTTGAGACTTGACCATTATTTTACGTTATGATGAGTAAAGACAATGGGATTTAACTGTAAACTTAAAAAAATGCTGTCAAATAAGTTATGCTGTGGACTGTTGCTAGCAGAAATGCCAAGCAGTGCCCATATTAGGATGGTCCCTTGGCATCTGCATGAGTCATAAACGTGTCTTTTGGCCACTGCTTCACTTATTGCTCATTATCTTTGCAGTGGACTGGTAAAGGCAGGCATAAATAGAAAAATGCTTACGTAATGTGATGGACAGATTCTGTTTAAACATTTTCAGTAACCTAGCCAAAACCTGACAAAGTAGCTATTATTAGCATCTGAAAATTCCCATCCCATAAAGGCTTATTCATGTATATGTAGACTATGATTACATTTTATTTGTGGCAACAGGCATGACAAATAAAAAAGGGAGAAAAGCAGGGGCTAATATATTCAGCGAAAGCACTTAGTAGATATATGAAATATTCATGTAGGGGACAGAGGGCTTAACAGCACAATAAAAAAGCATTCCCAAAACAGAGGCCAGATCACTTAAATGAGATGGAAAAGGATATGTGACAGCACCAAACCCTTGTCCAGAGTTCTGGCCTAAAGGCAATGAAATAAGTGAATTGACGATCTGGGTAGAGCTTTTGTTGTTGAGAGTAATAATTCACGTATTCTTTGTACAAATGTGACAAGAGAAAATTACTTCTGCATCCAGTTCTTCCTTCTGTCCTAAATTGGCCTAAGAGACAGCTCGAGTTTCTTAAAAGGACATTGGTCAACATCATAGCCCAACAGTGCAGCAAATAAAAGATTAAAGTTCTGAAACTTCCCTAATCCTGCAGTAATACTTCTTTTCACATCACAGATTGTGCTTACTGCTTTCTTGAGACCACTAAATTATGACATTGCCTGGCTTTTAATTTGAATTGAAAAAATAAACTGAGATGCCTTTCTATAAAGTTCACTTGCAGAATAAATTAATTTGCATTAGTTTCTCAGTTACAAAGTATATTTGCCTTTGAGCAATGACTTTGTCACATCATCAAGTCATGGAAAATTCAATCTGTCATAGGCTGAAGGGCCAAACTATAATAACTTCATTACAGCATCACAAAGGGAGATGCAGGGAACTATATTGACAGTAAATTATTTCTCTCAATCTCAACAGTTAGAGGACTTTTCTAATAATATCAATTTAGAAGAACACAATCCTATGTCATTGCTGATTTTACAAATTGCAGAGGTCATTGTAAGCAAACGTGGACAAAACTGTGATTCCTTTTCTCTGCACACTACAAAGTCTGAGCTTGTCACAGGCTTGTTCAGGAGCCCTTTTCTACTGATATTATCTTAGGTCTTAAGTTATCAACACTGGTGAGAAACAGCAATTACCTGCACCTAAACAACACAAAGTGTCAGTTTCTCAAATTTTGCAACATTCTTAAGAAATAATTGTTAAAATAAAGTTTTATAGGATCCAAAGATGTTGTTCTGAACTGCACTATTGCTAACTGGGTTTATATATAACCACATACATATCTACTATATATCTACAATAGATATCATCCTGAACTCCTCACCTAGAGAATTGTAGTGCCTTAGTAAAAAAAAATACAGTCAGGTAGAATCATAGAATCAACTAGATTGGAAGAGTCCTCCAAGATCATCCAGACCAACCTAGCACCCAGCCCTATCTAGACATTAGCACTAAGTGCCTTGTCCAGTCTTTTCTTGAACATCTCAGAGATGGTGACTCCACCACCTCTCTGGGCAGCCCATTCCAATGCCAATCACTCTCTCTGCCAACAACTTCCTCCTAATATCCAGCATATACCACCCCTAGCACAACTTGAAACTATGTCCCTTTTTTCTGTTGTTGGTTGCCTGGCAGAAGAGATCAACCCCCACCTGGCTACAACCTCCTTTCAAGTAGGTGTAGAAGTGACAGTCAATGCAGTTGTGAATAGAAAGATTGCAGAAGTGGTTTAAAACAGGCCTTACTTAAAGCCTTGCTTCATCCTGTGCCTGAACTTAACTCAGTAGTTAAGCAGTGAATTTTCCAAACTCACCAGCTTAACACTCTTCCTCGCTAAGACATCCCAGAACCATGCATATTTGCAGATGTGAATAAATATTTGGGGTGTGCAAGACACAGCATTTCCAGATGCCAAGCGTCGACATTTGAAAACGTGGCCCTGAGTGTCATATACTACCCTTGATTGATGCACACAGATCAAAATGACTTCAAAGAGAGTTCTGCACGCAGATTGAGGCTAAGATATGGCGGTAATAAAATGAACATTAATCTATGAACAGTGTTGTTCCCCACCATAGGGCAATGATAGATTCACCGTAAACCTTTTCCATCTGTCAAGTGCACTGCAGCGTTCTTGTGTCTACACTAATATCCTTCCATATTTATAGCAGTGGGGTTTGAGCACCATGTCAGGCTGAAAACAAAATGTAGCAAAAAAATAGATGGAGATGGAAAAATCCAAGAAAATGGCTTGAAATGGAAAAGGTGGGGGGGAGTGGGGAAGTAACTTGTAAATTAACCTGCCTTTATTCTGAACAATGGATTCACAGGGTGTTAGGGGTTGGAAGGGACCCAAGGAGATCATTGAGTTCAACCCCTCTGCCAGAGCAGGACAATCCTATCTAACACAGATCACACAGGAACACATCCAGACAGGACTTGAAAGTTTCCAGGGAAGGAGACTCCACAATCTCTCTGAGGAGCCTGTTCCAACTAACATCATTGACATAACTGAAATACAAATATTTGGAGTTTATTTATTGAAATGCTTGTCTGTGGTTCTTCATATGAGAGGAAAAAGAGCATGGACAGCCTCCACTGGAGAAGTGAGGACTGCAGTACTTTGCTAGCCTGTTAGGTTTATGACTCAGTCTGAGTTTGTGCCAGTGTTGGACTGAAGATAATATGTGGTGTAAAAGATGCGCAGTGTACAAAAGATTTTACTTTTACTGTAAAAGCATCTCACAGCAGATTCACAGCATAGGTAAATGCACTGATGTACATAGTGGAAAAATAACACTCACTGCTTCATTTGCAGATTTAACTTAATAATATTTCATCATTTATAGAGATGGTTGAATAATGAAAATAATTAGTCACGAGTATTTTAGTTTCAATTGATGGAAAAAACCTTGAGTAGGTCATATAATTAAACATTATTTGACTATCTATACAACTAATTGAATAATGGAAACATTTATTCACCAATAATACATTCATCTATCTACAGAAGAAAGGAAACAATTTGTAAATCAGACTTACATTAACAAGATCTGATGAATATCTGTAATATTGTCCAAAATTTTTGTTATTGTTACAAAGAACGTGAAAGCTTACTGGAATAATCTTGTCATTTACAATGACAGAACCTCAAAAGAGAAATAATTTGGCTAGAACACAGCCATGTCATTAATCCACTGTGTATTTAACTTGATGAATGGGATGACATTTCAAAGCACAGAAGGAACAATAATCTCATCTTTTGGGTAGAGGACCACGAACTAGATGACCTGCTTTCTACTTGTAGTCCTACCATCAATTATTTTCACAGGTTTTTTTTGCTTCTCTACCTGGAAATTATTTGTCTTGAAGCTAATTACTTCCACCTTAGGAAAAGCTGTGAGCTTTATTCGCAGCCCAATGAAAAACCTGAGTACCCTTAACTATCTTGGAGTCAGGACAACTGTAGTAACATGAGTATAATGAACTAAGGCTCAGCGGACTGGAACGCATGAAAGAAACAATGCTCTTGCATACTTTTTTCTCCCTTTAGCTTCTCAAGCATCCCTGCAAGGAAAGCTTCCACTAGTGAGAGAAATCAATAATTGCTTTTGAGTAACTTCAGTGATTGCTGGTGCTACTTTACAAAGATAATCATCCTGAAACATGCGAAACCAAAGTGGTTGGAAGCACTAATGTAAAACCACAAAAACCATCCTGATGTGGTGGTTGATGCAGTCCTCAAGTTCACTTAGCTAATGCAGGAGCCAAGGTGATGAAGGAGCACAAAATAAATTCTATTCTTCAGGAATTTCAGTTTAGCAAAAATGCCAACTTCCCAAATGTTCTAAGGGTGAGCACCAGTCTTTGGGAGATGCAGTGTGCATTCATTATGAACACTGTCTGCAGGAAAAACAACTTTACTCTGGATGGACAGCATTCAGCTCTTCATCTCTAAGTATTATTAGCCAGCTTGTGAATAAGAAAGACTTTCCAAGGCACAAGAATGAGAGAATTTTATAATGGTTCTTCAGCATGAGAGTGGTGAGATCCTGGAATGGGCTGCCCAGGGAAGTGGTTGAGACTCTGTCCCTGGAGGTCTTTAAGGCCAGGTTAGATGAGGCTCTGGCCAGCCTGATCTAGGGTAGGGTGCCTTTACCCATGGCAAGGGGGTTGGAACTAAATGGTACCTTTGGTCCCTTCCAACCCTGACTGATTCTACGATTTTATAAAAGATTTCTGCCTGATTCTCTTCAGCAGCCTCACTTCTGTTGTCTGTGTTCTCTGCTCCTGAACAGAAAGGAGACTTCAAAAAGTGCAAGGTATTTACTGTTACTCAGCAGAAAAGGGATACTGGAACTGCAGTAGGAAACCAGAAACAAGTGCAATGATGTTGTAGAATAAGAAAGAAATTGTTTCTCAGGTCTATAAATCCAATCTTGTTCTGTAAGGTCAGGTGCCTGCTTATTTTGATCTGAAGAGGATGCTTAAATATATATAAATGGTTTAAGGTTTTAAGCCTAGCTCTTTTCCAAACCAAAGCAAAGGCTAACACAATCAAAACCTCAAAGGCTAATTTCTGATTATTCAGAATTCAGGAGCAATGTGTTATTTTGTATTAAGGCATGATAACAAATGTTAACAAGAAAAATCAGCTTGAAAATAATGTTTTAACCTTTTTTGTTCTGGCAGAAATGGAATTTCCCCCCATATCTCTCCCTTCCAAATAGAATCCGTGCAGAACTGGCCACTTGAAGTGAAGCACTTTGACTTTGAGAGAACTGCACATTGTCTGAGCAGCAGTACTGGTCAGGCCTCAGCTATAAAACTGCATATAAATGAATGACTTGAACTAGCTCATAAAGCCAAAACCTGATATTTAATACAGCTCTGTAGTTTTTTTCAGTACCTTCCTCTTCAGAGTACAGTATAATAAAGTACAGGTGATGAATATTTATTCAACCCTGATTATACTTGAGCTGCATTAGTGTACTTTAGATTAAAGCTCTGTTGTTTCTTGTGGTAATTCTCCTGCATGGTGATTTTTTACATTTTAGATCTTTTGATTTACACATAAAACTATACTTATTATAATGTCTGCCTTATTAGCCCTCTTTTCTGTTCTACGTTCAATTCATGGCAGTATTGTATTCATGCAGTGGGTTATTGTATTTACAAACTTGCTTTACTTACTGTAAATGTAGAAATTACTATTATTAGTTATGCATTCAGTACAAAACTTGCCTATTCAGACTGAAAGCAGGCTCGTATTCTGCTTGAAGCATTCTGCTACCAAGAATCTGAACACATTCTTATTTTGGAGTTAATAGAGAGGTGAAGCTCTTGATGTTGTGCAGTAAAAAGTGTTGGTGTTTCCACTAACAACACAAGGCCTGCAAGATACTAACAACTGGAAATCTGACCATGCAGCACCTTTAGAATGCAGCTTACTGAAGCCATAAATTTAGTTTTGCATCAAGGAAGGCTACCCTGATATCATCCATACCCTCCAAGACATTTCCTTAACCAGTCCTCTCAGAGATCACTTGTCTTATGGATTTAGTTTACAAGTTACTGGTGAGAGGGCATTTTCCAAGTCAGCGTGGCTCAAGGGAGTGTGCTAGTTTGAAGCTACCTAGAATATTTTGGTGAGAAGAATTAGATTATAGGCTGTGAAAAGGAAACAATGATGATGTCTACTGCACTCATAGGCTTGCTGAGATGTCTAAGAACAAGACCACAAACACAGATGATAGAGTTTCTCTTTGGCTTTGGCTGCCTCCCTTCTCTCTCTCTGCAACTAATCCGTCTGCTTCCTAACCTCCCTGGCCGATTCTCCAAACTCACCTTGAATGTAAGGCAAAGTCTGGGATAAGGTAGAGGGGTAGAAAGGAGGGGGAAAGGCGGTTGGGAGCCCCTCCTGGGGACTCTGGTTTCTGGGAGGGCTGTTGTGTTTCTGTATTACTTTTCAGCTTATATACTTCTGTCTACAGCTGTATATATTGTAAATACCTGCTTGTATATTGTGCTAAGCTGTAACTATAAAGCTTCATTCTTTAATTTCCAGCTCAGCTGAGTCTAGTCTGGGTGATTTTCTTAAGTGTGTTCCACGCAGATAAACTACTTTTATACTTTTCATACAAGTTACCAGGTATGTAGCAGCATTTTTACCTACCACCATAACCAAAATCTTGGGTGGAAGAAAAGCAGAGAAAAAACATTGAATAGGAAAAAAAATCCACTGAAGTTATTTCTCTTACTGACTCTTCTCTCCATTTCTCTCCCTTTGTCCTCACTCAGAGAGATTACAAAGACTATAAGAACCATAAAACTAGAATTGGACACATACAGAGAAAAGTCTAGGTAAGCATCTTGAAGCCAGACAATAAATATCCTGTTGGGATCTCATAATCCTTAGAAATCTTACTTTCAGTCCATGCAATAAGATGTTTTCAAGGTATAAGCCTATCTCAGTCTACTGAAAACCACCTACATGTTTGCTAGAGTGCCCTTGTAAATATAAAAGAGTTTCATATGGTGATGTTCTATCAACATGGGTTCTTTCAACCAGAACTATTGCAGTGAACCACAGGACCAATGAAAGAAAGTCATGAAGTTAAGAATAATAATCTCTGAAAAGAGAACTATGTGCAAAGTGAAATGATGTATGAAGTGAAACAAAAGACAATGGCTGAAGTGCGAAGTTAGGTCATTATTCATTATTTAGAATTCTGTATTAATAACACCTACTTGAATTTCTGAGAGTCTTAGTTCAGTAAGAACTCACAGTGAAACACCTGCACATTTCCTGATCCAAGGAACTGAGAGATGGTCAAAGCAGAAGAAAGCAGAATGGTGGCAAAGGAAGGGATGCAGGACAGTAATGGCAGACACAACAACAATACAGCTTCCCAAATATAACTGAGGTAGAAGCTATGCAGGCTGTTTTGTCCTAGGTATTTGCAGAAGGCAATCACTTTCCTAGTTACCTTTCCTAATGACATGGACTAGAGTCAAAGTGAAGTACTCTCAGACTAAGAGACGTCTTTCTGAAGAAGGCAGCTCAGCATTCCCTCAAGAGAGCTGTCACCTCACTGCAGCTGAGCATCTTAAGAGCTCAAGTCCATTTGGTCACTCAGCTCGTCTCAGAACAACAAAAACGACAGAGACACAAATGGCATCTTACAAAGAACCTGGAAGGCCTTTAATATCCTCAGAGACCAACCCAAGCAGGCAATTATTGTCCCCCAAGAGACAATTTCCTTTATGAGAGAAAAATGCAGAGAAACCAGCCTGATGTTGTAACTTAGCTACAAAGAACTTCAGAAACTCATCACAAATGAAATATTAATGAGGCAGCAGGTCCTAGAGAACTCAAACAATATGCACTACCAGAAATTAAATGCTAACTATGCTGGCTAGCCACCATTTCAGAGATCATTAGTCTGAAATATTTGGCTAGTAAAATCTGTATCTTTAATTTTAATCAGATTTGAGTGTTTGCAAATGATGCAGCTGCTGCTATAAAGATAATTAAGTCACCAAATAGCCAACAACTTTAATTCTGATTTTTTTTTTGGGGGGGTGAGATTTGAAGATTAGAGTAATTTGCAAACCTCTCATATCCCACCGCTCTCAGTACTGAGACAGGAACAGCTTCAGTGTATGAGCTATGTGAAATATATTTGCCGTCTTAGTCCAGTTTCAAACAAAGTATGACAGACCCCACACATCTCACCATCATAACAGGCATCTTTGTTTTCAGTCTCAACAGAAAGCCAAAAGAAACCACAGAGATGTAATTATGAACCTCTCCTCCCTACAATCAGCCCCACTATGTAAAAAGCAAGCTGATGGCACGGATCAGGGAGAAGGAATTCACAGTTCTCACTAGCTGCACTGACTTGTTTGTTCATTGGTAGCGGGTGACACATCTGACTTTCAAGCTACCATAATCCCTCTACCCCAACTTGTTGAATTACACAGAGGATTATGTTTCTTATTTTGATTATGATGAATGCAGTGAGTCACACATTGCTCTAACTGCAGATCAAAATATATTCAGAGGAAATCCTGGGTTTGTCTTGGCATAGAAGTGGTGATCACTGTTATCTAAAGGTTGCTGCTGATCTTTGGCTTGGAAGATAAATTTATAATTAGCTTTTCATAGTAGAAGCAACAAAATATCTATCAGAAAATGAAGCAAAGTATAACCTTCTCTTCAACTTCATAGCATGTTGGTTTTATTATACTCAAATAGCTTCAAAGAGGAGTCCCATAACGGAATTTAACTTACAGGTACCAGCCTGAGGGATGTTCTATCAAGGAGAACTTCAGGAAGCATTTAATCCATGGGAAAATGAGTATGTTTCAGCTCTCCAAGTACAGTAGAATCACAGACTCAACCAGGTTAGAAGAGACCTCCAAGATCATCCAGACCAACCTAGCACCCAGCCCTAACCAATCAACCAGACCACGATACTAAGTGCCCTATCCAGGCTTTTTTTTTGAACGCCTCTAGGGACAGCAACTCCACCACCTCCCTGGGCAGCCTACTCCAGTGCCAAACACTCTCTCTGGCAGGAACTTCCTCCTAACATCTAGTCTAGACCTCTCCTGGCACAACTTGAGACTGTGTCCCCTTGTTCTGTTGCTGGTTGCCTGGCAGAAGACACCAACCCCACCTGGCTACAACCTCCCTTCAGGTAGTTGTAGACAGCAGTGAGATCTGCCCTGAGCCTGCTCTTCTCCAGGTTGCACGCCCCCAGCTCTCTCAGCCTCTCCTCACAGGATTTCTGTTCCAGGTCTCTCACTAACTTTGCATGTGTGACTTCAGTATTCATGACCAGCCTACTCTATGGTGGCCCAGAAAAGGTCAAATCCTTAAAGTTTTTTTGATATCTGTAAATCAGAAGGTGTCACAGCATGAAATATTTGAGGAAGTGCAGATATAACCTGGCTCAGTGGTAATGATATTTTGAGTCAAGTAAAATAGGAGGGCTTTATGTAAGACTCACCTTCAAAGTCATACAGAATCTCTTCCTGATGCTGACATGAAAGTCAAAACCATGTCCTAGGTGTCACCAAGGTAGCCACTTTTTTTTTTTTGTGTTGCATTTGTATGCTAATCACATAAGAAGCAAAAATAGGCTTAGATTGGAAATCAAAGATTGGTTGTATACAGGTAATAGAGTGCTCCAATGCTTTATTTAAAGATAGAAGGCTCTTGAACCAGGCTTTATTATTGAACTAAGACTATCTATCCTTTTTGACACTTTTTAAATTAAGTTCTTCCTCTAATTTATGTTTTTGTCAGCTTTCCTCCCTTACCTGCCTTTAAACTGATTTTTTTTTTCCTCTCTCAAAGTAATAAACTACTTTGGAGAGGAGAGAAAAAAATTTTAATGACCCCAGGAATTCAGATTAACAAAATGGATCATTTGTATACAGCTGCAGAATTATGAAACCTTTTGAAGTAGAGTCTACAGCATCTTATGAGCAGTACACTGCTTCTACACAGGGCACAAAATTCTTGTTAGCACTCCCAACATTCTCAATTCTTGGCATGCTTAAGCAGGACCACGTCCCTTTGGGTGGAAAATTAGGAGGTCAAAGTTAAACCAAAGGGATAATGTCGAGGTCAAAATCATCAATGTACTCTTTTTTTTTTTCCCCCTCTCCTTTTTTTTTAATGCTGTGATGGATAAGCCCCCCCCAGCCCTTGTAGCAAAGCAGCAAACAAAAGCCTGGGTGAGCCTGGATTTGCACCACCAGTCATGTTTGACTCTTTACTGGCTGCTCAATCTGCCTCCTTATTACTGCTAATCCAACCTGCCTCTGAGCACGGTCTGCATCCCGTCTGACTTCAGCAGAGATACAGGGAGCTTGTTCAGACAAACAGAGCAGGGTAGCAGCTGCAGCCTGATGAGCAGTGGCAGCCAGATAATCTACTATGATGTCTTGTTGGAGAAAATTTGGGACAATATAATTTGCCCAGTTTGACATGAAACCCTTGTCAGAGTACACAAGGCTATACAGAGTACATCCAGTCTTTGGATGTTGTAAGCAGTATTTGTTTCTCCATTACAAGAATTCAGATTGCACTTTGATCTAAGATGGCTTCAGATTTTCAATAGTTTATGTTAAAAAAAAAATAACTGCTCAAGAAGAAAATGGTAGCAGCTCTCAGTCCTTCCCTGTTTCATTTCTCTTTTTCCCTGTCTCCTATGTGATCTTAATTTTTCCTATCACTGGGTCACACTGGAGGCAATTTTGAGACTCCTTTAAAAGTAAATAAAGGTGAAATAATTTCTGAAAAAGGAGTTACTGATGTGAAAATCGATTTTGTTTTCCTCTATTAAATACAGTCACACTCACAAAATCATGCAAACATCTAGTTTTCACACTCACATTTCAAAATGGCATCTTATTTTGGTACAACTACCATGGTTCCTTATTTAGCATGAGGAAGAAAATTACAGGTTTTAAGAGCTCTACATTCTTACAACACAAGGCATTGTTAAGGCACTTTCACTCAGAGAAACATCCAATAATAGCTTGAATGGAGCTACCCAGGTCACTCTGTGGACTTTCTCTTTCCACATTAGGACATATTTTTCCATACAGAAAATAAGTATACTTAATTATTATTTTTTTTAAAGCAATGAGACAGGTTCCTAACTTTCCTTCAGAACCTCAGTGTGTCCTTTTATCTTTAAACAAAGACTCTGTGACTGGCTGCAGCTGATGTTTCCTCCCAGGACTCTTCAGTGGAGGAAAATCATTCACTCGCATGACTTCTGATTTATTTGGTACCGATAAGCGTATGCTGCTATCCTACACCTTTTCAGCACCTTTGGCTCTTAGAATTTAGGAAATGTAAAGAATGAATACTTCAAGTGAAGAGTATGAATGGCCTTCGTGATTCACTATCACAAATTACATCTACAGCCTGGATTCATAGAATGGTTTGGGTTGGAAGGGACCTTGAAGATCACTTAGCTGCAACCCTACCAGCACGGGCAGGGACACCTTGAACATTTCCTCATCAAACCTGGCCTTGAACACCTCCAGGGAAGAGACATCCATGACCTCTCTGGGCAACCTGTTTCAGTATCTCCTCACCCTCACTGTAAGGAATTTCTTTCTAATATCTAGATAATGATTAGATTATTTCTAAGTTTCTCTGAGCACCCCTGCTAAGATACCTTTCCAGTACTGGTGTTTTTGTAGTTTCTGATATTGGAACAGGCCACACCTTGAGTACTGTGTTCAGTTCTGGGCTCCTCAATTCAAGAGAGATTTTGAGGTACTGGAACATGTCCAGAGAAGGGCAACGAAGATGGTGAGGGGCCTGGAACACAAACCCCATGAGGAGAGGCTGAGGGAGCTGGGTGGGGGGTTGCAGCCTGGAGAGGAGGAGGCTCAGGGGTGACCCCATTGCTGTCTATAACTACCTGAAAGGAGGCTGTAACCAGGTGGGGTTGGTCTCTTCTCCCAGGCACCAAGGGACAGAACAAGGGAACACAATATCAAGTTGTGCCAGGGGAGGTCTAGGCTGAATGTTAGGAGGAAGTTGTTGGCAGAGAGAGTGATTGGCATTGGAATGGGCTGCCCAGGGAGGTGGTGGAGTTGCTGTCCCTAGAGGCGTTCAAAAAAAGCCTGGATGAGGCACTTAGTGCCATGGTCTGGTTAATTGGACAGGGCTGGGTGATAGGTTAGTCTGGATAAGTTTGGAGGTCTCTTTCAACTTGGTTGATTCTATGACTCATGTCTGGCAGAGAAGTAACCTGCCCCACGTGTCCAAGTTTTCCTTTTGTCACCCTACTGTTATTCCACTCTGGACCTGGAAGCTCACAAGCACTACTGGGTCTGGTGATATCGGCTAAATTCACCATTCTCATTTCTCTGTCTGCACACACATAAAAACCAGAGGTCTAAGTGTTCAGAGAATGATCTTTAAATGCCAGATACACAAATAAAGATTAAGTAACCTGTGTAAATAGCTCAATTTTAAGAAAGTGCTGAAAGAATGCAGTGCCCATTACAACTAATGAAAATTCAGTGAATGAAAATTAAATGTAGTTTAGGTACTCTGAACTAAAGCTTAAGTAATTAACACTAATTTCTGAAAACCATGTCAGCTAAACCAGAGCACATTCCAGTTCTCTATTTAGAGCAAGTAAACACTGATGGCAGAAGCTGCCTGAGCTCTTCCAGCCTATGTGCTTCAGATGTGTTTTTCCAGCATATTATCTTGGCTTGCATTTGATGATGTAGACATCTCATTACATGGATGCCTTCATTCTGGGGGGAACCAGGGATGTGAAAGCAGATTAATATCACGTGTAGTTATGAACAAAGAATAGAAAGCATTGCACATTTACAGTGGCCATTACAATGAATCAGGAAGAGAGAAAAAGGAGCAAATGCAACTTTCTGTGTTACTATGTAGTTACTGGCAGCGTAGTGTCCTTTGTTTTGGTTGCACATCACCCTTGACCTCAGTTGTCTAGATGGAATTAATTAACTTTTAACTAAATTTGTCAGAAGCACAGTCAAACCAAGGGGGATCTCTGATTTAAAATAGGATTTCTGCTGCAGAGACAATTGTCTTTGACAAGAAAAAACTGGAACCCAACATGACTTCATCAGCTACAACAGCAGTTTAGGTAAGTGTTTACAAATAAAGGACCATGAAACTTATTTCTGCACTATAGGTGCTGCTCTCAATCTCCCCATGACTGCTGACTTCTGAATGAAATCAAAGACTTTGGTGCTGTAGGAGCAATTGAATGAATACTTCTGGGGCTGAACAGATCTGTCAGGAAGAGAGACAATGCCACAGAGTGTCATTGTCTTTTCCACTTCATTATTGACTCTCTGTCAGCACACAGTACCCCTGCCTCACTGCACGGTGCGCACCGGTGTCATGTGCCATGTTTAACACCTGGGCTCGTGATAACTGAAGAAATGCAGCTTGACAGCCCTTGTCCCTGTGTTAGCTGCACCAGAAATATCACTTGTTCTTTCCTTCAAAAAGAAAGAAAGAAAAATATTTTTTTAAAAATCGTTTTAAAAGAGAGAGAGAGAAGGGGGAGGATAAAATGGTTTCTTGGGGGTGTTGAGCCTTTACAGTAGTTGACTGTATGATTAATTTGCTTAAGTAGCAGTGACCCTTAACATAGCTGATGGTAAATTCTACTACAAATAGAAGGCTGTGCTCTACCCTATGTTATGTTGCACTTACACTATCTCCTGTGCAGACAAGGAAACTCTCAGTTGAATTTTTGAGGTAGAATGTGTCTCACACTCCCATACACAAGCACACAGCGCAAAGGTGTCATTACTCAGCAGAAAGCACAATCTTGCACCAGTGTGAGAAAATTTACATCAAGTGTCACGCATGCAAAATGGTCAGTAAGGCCAAGAGAAATTACACATCTGATCACAAACAGCAAGGTGTGTGCCCTAGATTATAGACCTGCACTAGATTACAGTCCTGCTCTGGCAGGGGGGCTGGACTCAATGAGGAGAGTCACAAAGATGCTCAGAGGGCTGCAGCAGCTCTGCTATGAAGACAGACTATGGGAGTTGGGGTTCTTGAACCTGGAGAAGAGAAGGCTTCAAGGAGACCTTGGAGTAGCCTTCCAGTATCTGAAGCAAGCCTAGAGGAAGGCCAGGGAGGGACTATTGACGAGGTCTTGTAATGACAGAATGAGGAGGAATGGGTTTAAACAGGCAGAGGGAAGATTTAAACTGAATGTTAGGAAGAAATTCTTTACAGTGAGAGTGGTAAGACACTGACACAGGTTGCCCAGGGAAGTTGTGGATGCTCCCTCCCTGGAGGTGGTCAAGGCCAGGTTGGATGAGGCCTTCAGTGACCTGTTCTAGTGGGAGGTGTCCCTGCCTATGGCAGGGGGTTGGAACTGGATGAGCTTTGAGGTCTCTTCCAACCTAAACCATTCTATGATTCTGTCTCTGGACATCCCTTCCAATCCCTAACACCCTGTTGTTCCTAGCAATATAAAGGCAGGGCAGCCTTGCTGTATGAGGGGTGAGTTTCCAGGCATGCATTTGCTTTCAGCAGAGGTAACAGCATGTTTTCAGAATAACCTGGCATCCAGTTAGTATTTGATACTACGGTAGATGTTTTTAAAGTGCTAAATTGTTTTCCAGGCTAGCCAGGTAATGTCCATCATACCTCACTAAATACCACTTCAGATAACCACCAGCCAGGCTTGTTCCCGTCTATGTTGCTGGGAAAAGTGCTCTTGAAAGTAAGAGTGCATTTTGCTCAGATCATACACAAGTCATTGCAGAGGACATCCTCCACTGGAACACGAAGGAGCTATGCCTATGTCATTGAGCTCTTGATTTGTATTCTATTCAATATGTTTTCTCGGTTCCATAGTTATGCTTCATGTTCATGATATTGTGATGCCTGGAATATAGAAAAGCTAGATTCTCATTTTTCTCTCCTGTAGCATAATGGGAGTGGTGATGGCAGAGTAATTATGCTTCTGGGTTGCCGTGTAGATATCATTAGTATTAGTAACAGAGGTGCAATGTGTAATGCTCCTGGAGGTGTTTAATGCCATCCCTGGTAGTGACAGCAAAACAGCAATACAGTGGCATTGAGTTTGTGCACACACCCAATTATTACAATGTAGTGTGTGTCACAGTGTGTTAGAGCAGCTCAGGATTTTCATTAAGGTTTCTCTTTTCAGTATGTTGCAAGGTGATCTTAATCACTGGCTTTGGTCTTGAAGCAGATACATGAAAACTCGATTAGAATGTGAATGTCAGTTATGTGTGCACGTGTTTGCTGGAATCCTAAGGGATTAAAAAAAGGTAGATACCACTTGCTGTCCTGTATTAACTAATAGGTATCTTTAAGAAGTTTCCTTCAGTGGATTTTCCTATGTGAGACCATCTAGAGCAAAGTTAGATGTGAGGAACAGTGCTAGGGAGACAGTACAAAGGAGTCCCTGACAAGTCATGCATGTATGCAGATGAAAGGCTAGCAACTTGTAAAGGCCTGTTGCCATATACTTCTGATCAACGCTACCATATGGAGTAGAGCAAAGTCACAGACCTGTGCCCTCACAGGTAAACACCTCCGGGTGGAACAAAGTGTGAGGCCAACAGGCAAACATATGGTGCAGAGTACACTATTTGCTCTCCCTCCTGTGTTTAGGACACAGTCTGACATCTGCAGCATCAACCAGGAAGAGTTTGGGATTTTACAAACCTACCTCTTCACTAGTTGGCTAGCCAAAATCTAGCACAAGACTGGGAAGGTTTGAAGGAGACTCCTTTCAGAGTTCACATCCACATCCAGAATTTACATTTTAGGCAATTTCACAAGGAGTTATTTGGCAGAGCTGACGCTTGTTTGCAGCATCATTTGCTGTAAAACGCTGAAAACAGCCCTAGATATGTGTGACTGAAGGTGTGTGGCTACAGTATTGATCTACCTGGGTATGACATCTCACCTTATCTATGACCTATAGCTGCTACATCTAACAGGGCTCAAAGCTTTATACAATTTTGTTCAGAAACTGTAAAATGTTTCATCAAATAAATTATTTTTGAATCTTTATAAAGTACCTAAGCAGGCCTTGAAGGATGAGACATTATTAACTCCAAACCATTTTATTAACTTATACAGCAGAAAGCCTCATTTAATCCCCAAGAACTCCTACAGCTCAGTCTTCTAGAGTGTTTTCAGAGAACAAATGTCATATAAGCATTTCAGATCCAGTTTTACAGGAAACTTAGTCCTGATCCCAGCAAAACGTTTCATTACACTCTCATTTGCATAAAAACTAACTCTGCAACACTTAGAAAAGTCAGATTTCTGCAGGAAAGGGTTAGGTAAGCACAATATAGCCATTGTTTGACCCAAGACTTCACTGCAAAGTCAGGGGTTAGAAAGGACCACAAGAATCATCTAGTTCCAACCCCCATATCATGGGCAGGGACACCCTACCCTAGATCAGGCTGCTCAGAGCCTCATCCAGCCTGGCCTTAAACACCTCCAGGAAGGAGATTGTTAGAGGTAATATTTAAAATGAGAAATGAAGGCTGAAGTATAATAGATGCTATCATTATCATCACCTTTGATTAAAATCTACCAGGAACTGTTTAGCATTAACAGAAACAAAAGCTGGAGCCTGAATGAAGATTGTGTTGATATTCACATGAAACTGAAACAAAGAAATTATCTGAAGGATACTACACAACATCTCCACTCCATCCAGAAAACATAACATGAAAAGAGACCACAGCCTCTGCTTGCATAGGAGTCTGACAGCCAAAGCATGTTTTTTGTCCTGTGTTAAAAAGCAGAGCAGGGTGGGGGTGGGGGGGCGGAATTGGTTGACTGGAGGTAAAATATGTGCATTATCTTTGTTTAACAGGTTAGAATATTCTCCTGGCTGGAAGCTCCCTGGCATATGTGAGGGTGAATCAGGACATGTAATTCTCAGCAGTTTCACAACTTAGTGGCAGGCTGCCAGAGAGCCAGCAGGTCATTGATTGTTATTGGGGAATCCCCTGACAGTTCCAACCCCCAGGAAAAGAGAGGGAAAGCTGGGCAGCCAGCCAGGACTTCACTCTTGCAAAAACCCCAAATGCAGCTCTCTGATGAGTTATGCAGGAGCCATTCAAACCTTGGGGACTGCTGGCACCCACGACAGCCATGATAAATCACTGAGAGAAAGGACATACAGCTTCCTTAAAGGTTTAAATTGTGAGCTGGTGTTAAGACATGCATCTTTACTTGACTCAGGGCTGTACATCATTGTGCTAACAAGAGTACTGCCTCAAAGGAGCTTGGTAATACCTTCTAGTACATATCTTCTATAACATATACTGTTATATGTTACCTGAACCCCAAACCAAATTATGGAATAATCTGAGTATATTTATGTGACAATAGGACAAGTGATATAGTCAGTGGTTGTCACTCTGATCACTTCAGAGCCACCTGATGAACTCAATAGACACGTGAAATGTATTCCTCTGATGCAGGTGGATATATAGGTTACTGTACACTTTGATATTCCATCCAAAGGGATGAACAATTCATTCCAAGCTATTGCCACTGCTAGGTCGTTGCTTCTATCCTCACAGCACTGAAGAGGTTAACAATGATTGAGAAGTGGAAACAACGTATGCACCATACACAAACACAGTACCATGTGTCCCCATGTCAAGAGCAGCAAGGAATAAAGTCAATAACTATTTTAAAGCACGACTGAGACAGAAGAGCACTTCCTGGTTTGTGTAACACCTTCTTTGCTCAGAGGCTGCAAAGGAACAAAGACCTCTCCTGCCTAGTTGGGTTCTTTGGGCTAATTTTTTTTTTTGTCTCATCCTTTCACTGTACTTACTTTTCCAAACACATTCAGCTGTCCAGAGGTGCTTAGCTCTCCATGCAGAACTCAGAGTAAAATGCTAAACATTTCCATATAGCAAAATCTCAAGACGTATCTTCAAGAGCAGAGATGAGAATTGTACAAAAAACATAATCTGTATATGGTTGTGAGGGTAGCTTTTGGTTTGCTTTTATCTTTTGTTTGCTTTTTTTTTGTTGGTTTGGTTTGTTTGCTTGTCTTGGTTTTGGGACAGTACTGCCTGAGAATGTAGTCTGGATAGTACTCCTTAAGCAGTGAGTGAATGCAGAAAAATGAGATACCTGTTACTACATAACACTGAAATTCGTGTTGAAGTCACTGAGCACTTCCTTACAGTTCTGGAATATCTTGGGAGAGATGGTCTTCTAAGGGGGACTCTAACACCATCTTCTAAACCAGCCACTTGATGGGGTCTTTCACTGCTGAACTACCTAGCAATGACTTAAGAATCACAGAATTAACCAAATTGGAAAAGACCTCTAGGATCATCAAGTCCAACCTATCACTTAACCCTTCTAATTAGCTGAACCATGGCACTAAGTGCCTTGTCCATGGAGCCTCATCTTAAACACCTCCAGGGATGGTGACTGCACCGCCTCCCCAAGCAGCCCATTCCAATAGGCAATCACTTATCTGGAAACACTGTGCTATGGTTAGCAGAACCATTAAATGTCTAAAGAAATGTGGAAACACAAAGAGAACCAGTTTCTAACCACTGAAAAGTTATGGCCTGCTACTGCATATTGCCATGGAAACAGACTAACTAATAATATCTTGCACTTAAAAATCAATACTCAGCATAAAACCATGTGTTTCAGCTCAACATTTCATTCCGTTCAAAACCCACTTGGAAGCAAGTAGCAAAGATTTTCCTTAAGGTGGTAACTACATCCACTTAGTGACAGGCAAGCAGACACGAGAGGACAGCAGTAGCTTCTTCGCCCAGTGCCAGCTGCAAGCTGAGAAGCATATCTAGACCTATGGCTACTCAGAAGTCCAGATTCAAAATACCACTGTTTCCCATGCCAAATAAAAAAAATCCTTAGGAACAGTTACAGTTTTTCAGCAATAGTTGGACTCTATTCCAGGATATCCAGCTTCTGTGTTTTAGTGACAATTTCCAGAGTAATGGAATAAGAAAACTTTGAGTGGGTAAGTTTTGTGTTTAAGCTTTATATAAGATAGTTTCCTGAGGTTTTGCTATTAGATCATCACACAACCTCTCACCTCCCATTTTATTGCTGGGGAATGGTGGTGTTGTTTTGTAGCATAGAAAGAGTGACCTTTAGCTGTGCATTTCTAAAGGTGGCTGGAAGTATTTCTACTTCAGAACTTTATGCTGAAGATCTATTACATGCTTAATATGTGCATTAAAAGCAAATTGCAAGTGTGGTCTTTGATTTAATCTTCAAAATCAGTATCAGAATCTGCAGGTCTACTTTTATCCTCACCTAAACTGTTACAGCAACAAGGTTGCTGTAACATTAGAAATGTTGTGCCAGAGAAAAATCATGGTAACACTCTTTGCAGCATCAGGGCTAGAATTATGCAGTTAACCAGACTAAGCAGCAAAGAAGCCCTACTGCGTTTCTGCTATACCTGGGTCTCAAGTCTCTCCCATTCCGTAGTTACCCCCTGCAACTCCCATTCTTGCCTTTTCCAAACCCTCTGCATTGAAGTGGTACCAAAACTGCTGTTGGCATCACCCTGGCAGCTGATTTCAGAAGTGGGCATGGACAGTAAAGTAGAAGTCAGACCACGATTCCAGGTACAGCTGTGAAGAGCAAATCTGTCCCTCTCTGTAAGAGCATTTGGTTGACTCACGTGATCCACCAAATGCCAGTGAAACCAGACAATAAAGGGTTTGGCCTTGTACAGATTTTTTGAGGATTGCCTGAATTCTCTGATAAAATGACAAAATCAAGGACAAACCAAACTCTCTGGCAGAATTGTGAAAGAGAACCCCCCCAGAAAAAAGTAGCTAGTGAAAGGATGAACAGAAAGTGATCCCCCCCGCCCCCAAAAAAAATGGGAACGACAAAATGCAAAATATCTTAGAGGCAGCATCATGTAGCCAGTCCTATTTCCAATGGTGTGCAAGCACAAAAACCCATGTAGCCCACTTATGCAATTAAGGCTTGGCAATTTGATGAAAATATCACGGAACAGAATTGATGTGAATTTGAGCACCCTGCCAGCTCATTGGGATGGAATTGGCAGTCAGGGGAAGAGACGGGTGGTGTGATATGCACGCATGAGCCTGCAAAGGCAAACTCTGGGCTCCAGGGCAATTGCCAGGAGTTGGTTATCCTGCAGGAAAACAGGGATTTTAACAATAGTTAAGCTCTCAAGGGAGATAGGTTTTTTTCCAGGCTTCAGATAATTAAAGGAAAAATAGTATGGGATAAATGTATTAGCAACCTCTAACACTGACAAGACCCACACAGAACCAGAAATATTTTCTTGACACAAGTAGTAGTAATTTAAGTGATTCCCCCCCGCCAAGAAACTGCATTTCACTGCAAAACTTTCTGCGCTTCACAGTGATGGTCACATCTGTGGTCCTTAAATGCTTCCTCAGGTCAACTCAATACTAAATAAACCCAAACTGCATCACACAGTGTTTCACATACCCATGTTTTTCTTCAGTGATTTCAAATTTGTGCCAGATGCTGAAGGAACTACCAAAGTGATTACATCAGTTGCATGCTCAAAGATTTGAAGAAACTACCTTAAGCACATGCTGGGAAAAAAAAAAATGTAATGGAAGAGACCAAGAGACCAGGAGCATTTCTAAAATGCTACTTTAGTATTTTAAGTATTTCTGAAGCACTGAGCTTCAGAAAGAACAAGGAAGTCTCCCAAATTATGGAGTCATTATGATAATTACAATGTTTTCTAACAAATCTTTTCTCCACTAGGAAGCTTTATTCTCCACAAAGAAATGCCAGCTGACCATTCCTGTAACAGATTTGTCACAGCACGCAAAGACAATGAAAAGTTAATTATATACTGATGCAATAAGTGTTCAGGCATCCTGAAAAATAGTCTTGTACTACATTTCATTTCAAAAAGGGGTCTATTTTATAAGGATTTTTTTTTTTACTAGGATTCATTACTTACTGTCAGATAGGAAGCACTTACTGTCAGGCCTCACATTGTGCATATTACTGTATGATAGCAGAATGGTCACAATTCTGCAAAAGCTTATAAATTGTGCCAATAACTGGACTTGCTAGTCAAATCCAATTAACTTCTAACACCAGTTCGCCTAGTAAAGCATCCACTTAGTCAGAATTCATTTGTGCTTTAAAACTGATGCATCATATATTTTTTGAAGAGTATTCTTTTTCTTTTTGGTTCTCCAGCTTGCCCTTGGAATTAACAATATCTACATACAGAAGATCAGTTCTGAAGTTACAAATAAAATTAAGCTGCGTACTTAGGGTCTGCAACATTTGAATGTGCTGTGAGTACACGGTGTTTTGAAGCATCAAGCAGTTCTCAGCTTCCTGCTGTGTCCCATATAGAGTCTCCATCACTATCATCAGTCATGCATAAAATAATTGTTTTTCTGCTCTTACAATAGGCCCAAGAAAACCCTGCATTCTGGCTGAAATGAAAATGAAGGCAACATGAGTAATCACATCATGATGGGTCAGCTGTTGTGTACCGAACATCCCTAAAAGCAGTTCGATAATGGTACCTTTAACTAAATGTTTATTTACATAATCACATAGGTAGAAATGTCCAAATGATAACAATAAAAAAGCAATCCCATTTTGAAATACACTCTGAATTAATTATTTAGAAATTGAGTGATGAAAAGAAAAGCTTCTTGACTGTCTCTATAAAAATGGTAACAGGATATTCAGGGAGAAGAAAAAAAAAAACCACACCAAATTTACACACCTGGGATAGTGTCAACCAAGAAATGAACAACTAACATTAAAGTTTTGTTTGATTACTGAATTGCATTGGAAAAAAAAAATATCAAAAGAAACTTTAATTCTAGATATTCTTTTGGGTTTTGTTTGTTTGTTTCCTGAAGAGTAGTACAAATAAACACATTCATTTGGGTAATTTGGTGTTGCTTAATCTATCCCCAGGATATGATAAGCACTTTTGTAGAATGTTTAATCTGTGGTCTGCTTTCACTCTGACTATGCAAATGTTGCTCTCTATCTTCATAGAACTTTGCAGTGGATCAAAGTGTCTTACTAAAACAGCGCAAGTCAGTGTACCAAAGTATATTCTAGTTATTGGAAAAGTGAAACAAAACTGGAATAGAAAAAAATAATTCCCCACCCTCCCCCATCAATGATGCAGATTAACATCGCAAGGTTTAGCTTTTCACACAATGCTACATTTAGATCCCACACCTGAAATGCAGATGAGAAAATAATTAATTGTATTAAAGAACACTGCTGTGTGCTTGACTGGGGTTGGTGCTTTGGTTTGGTTTGTGACTGCTCCTTGACATTTGGCCTTGACCTTAGAAATGCTTTGATATGTGCATTGCTTTACATATGTGAATTGCCCTCTGAAACTCACATCAATTTAAGCAGTTAAATTAGTGTTTGGAGAATAGGAAATAAACATTTTGGTTTTGAAGCACCTCAGCAGCGTGAGGAAAAAAGCAAACATTATACTGCGATATACAAATACAAGGATGGAAAGTCAGTGTACAAACAGGAGTGTCATGTTAGATTCATGAAGTCATCCTTCCACTCTACTTGGTTCTGGCTGTATCACATGGAGTTTTTGGCAGAGAGATGTGGATCAATTGGAAAGAGTCCAGGGGAAAGTGACAGCAATGAATGGGTTTAGAAAACATAATTTAGAAACCAAGATTGAAGAAAGCGAGTTTGCAAGAGTGAGATATTTCAGATAATGTGCATTACTTGGTGGAGTTTTACAGGCTTTGTGTGAGATAATACCCTCAGAAATTCAGTACTCCATTGTAGACAGCAACATCATTGCTGTCAAGGTTCACAGCTACAAGGATAAACACCACATCTTCTCTGTGTGCGTTAGAGATGAAGTCCCTTACAAAATTCCCACGTAGGTGCTCAATAGACGAAAGTAATAGTGCTCAGTCTTTGATTTTGCTTTTGACTTGCCAACATTCTACAATCTATTGATTTCCCCTTTGTAATAGAATTAGTTTAAATCCCCAAATAGCCTTCAGAACTACACTTAGGTTTGTTATTGCAAATAGATGTTTTTCAGAGAGGTTGGAGGAGAAAAGGAGAAATTAAAAAAAAAAAAAAAAAAAAGGGCAAGCAAATCTGTTCTTTTAGATTCCTTTTCTGGCTATTTTTTATCCTCCTTGTTTGTAGGAAAAGAAATGCCTCCGAGGTAACTAATTTGATCACAGCACACAACTGTGGTGAGTCACTCCCACCATATTATCTATGGATTACTGGAGTTTAATATTCTTGCTTACAGAGATTAGGAGGAGATCAAAAATGAACAGAACGGGGATGTTCATCCCTAATTATCTTTATTATGACAGAGAATCATTGTTTTAAGTTGCAAGGTTATAGCTTACAAAATGGCTGTGTATAAAATATTGATATTACAGGGATACTGTATTTTGACTGTTAGCATGGTGCATGCCGTCTGTAGGAAACATAAGATCTGGCAAAACAAAACTGTTTTTCTAAGAGATTTACAAAGTGACAAGTTTGGGTTTGTTTGGGTTTTTTTTTTTTGTTTTGGTTTGCTGGTTGTTTTTTTTTTTCTTTTCTACTATTTAAGCAATTCTAAAGATGGAGTAAAATGCATGTTTTCTTGTAACTGTATTCCAAGAGTAAATGTCTCGATAGCAACATTAATCAGAGGGACAAAAAAAAAATCTGTAATCTGTGCTATTTATCATGCAATTAAAAGGATAAAAAGATGGTAAATAGGAGAGAACTGCCTGTCTGAATAAAAAAAAAGCCAACCATAAGGAGGCAGATATCCAGCACATGCTCCAACAATGGAAATCATAAAGACAAGCAATTACAATTGATATTTTTTTTTTTAATTCTAGAAGCAAAAATGCCTCCACACAGAAATGTATATGGAAATCTCCTAAATCTCTCAGCCATTGATTTTTCTTGTTTCAATTCCTGCAATGTGCCTGGATGCTACCTGGGTTTTGTTAGATTCTCTATAAAATATGTGCTCCAAGTACAGTGCTACTTCAGTGGCTGTGTTCCTCCTTTTAGCTCGGTATATACTGCAGGTCAAACTAGAGAAGATTAGATTTAGATTAGATGTTACGAAGGAAGAAAGTCTTCACCATAAGGGTGGTGAGACACTGGAACAGGTTGCCCAAAGAGGTAGTGGAAGCCACATCCCTGGATGTTTTCAAGGCCAAGCTGGATGTAGCTCCAGGCAGTCTGATATAGTGGAAAGCATCCTAGATGATCCTTGAGGTCATAGAATCAACCAGGTTGGAAGAGACCTCCAAGATCATCCAGTTCAACCTATCACTAAGCCCTAGCCAATCAACTAGACCATGGGACTAAGTGCCTTATCCAGTCTTTTTTTTGAACACCTCCAGGGATGGCAACCCCATCAACTCCCTGGGCAGCCCATTCCAATGGCAAATCAGTCTCTCTGTGAAGAACTTCCTCCTAACATCCAGCCTAGACCTCCCTCAAATAGTTTGAAATACTACACAGTCGACCTTCAAGAGCAGAACTATCACAGAAGTCATATCGAGCTGCAGAGTTATGCAACAGACACATGGTAAACGATTTCTTCTCAAAGTTCTAAAACTCCTCCAAAAAAATCTTATAAATGTCTTATTATGATAAATTTCCTTTCTTTCACTTAAATCCAATAGGTTTATTTGAGCTGTCCTGTTGAAAACCCAACTCTAGGGGAGCCTATATATCAAAGAAACATTCAATGTTTCCTTAAGATTATATCAGAAATTGTAAGGCAAATTACAATATAAATGCAAACAACATGTGCTAGAAGAAAACAGGAAACTGCCAGAATTATAGTAATTCATGAAAATAACAACCTATTGATCTGTTGAATCCAATCAAAGCACCTGACAATTGACTACGTTGGTATCCCATTTTCATCTTTTTGTGAACAAAGCTGTTGTTAAAACTTATTTACATGGACCCCATTTCAGTACAATCTGTACAGATAAATAAGAACAAACATTTCAGGGAGAAAATGCAGGGAGGGGGGGAAGATATAGTTGCATGCTCACTTCAACAGAGCAAAGCAGAAATTTGAAAGTTACAGAAACACAGAATGTATCTGATTGGAAGACACCTTCAAGATCGTCTAGTCCAGCACTGAAGGGTCAACTCTAAACTATGTCCCTAAGTGCCGGGTCTCCACGCCGCTTGAACACCCCCAAGGGTGGTGATTTCAGCTCTGCCCTGGGCAGACCATTCCAGTGTTTGAGAATCCTTTACTGAAGAAATATTTCCTAATATCCTTCCCTGGTGCAGCTTGTAACTATTTCCTCTAGACCTGTCGCTTGCCACCAAGGAGAAGAGGCTGCCTCCTCCTCCCTCCAGCCTCCCTTCAAAGCAGTTGTAGTGACTGATGAGGTCTTCCCTCAGCCTCCTTTTCTCCAGGTTCAGGTGCTCCTTGTAGGAGCTCCTTGTGCTCCAGGTCCTTCAAGTTGCCATGACTGTAAATAGCTTCCTTCTTGAGACTGTACCACAGATTTATCTGGTGGTTATTTTTAATAGAGAGAAGGAGCAAAATAGTAGATGCCAAAGGATTTTATCCAAAATATGAGCCACAAGAAACATTCCTAATTCTCCAGGATTATGCTAGGGAAGTTGCTTTATACACAAGTTTATAGTTGTTTAAATGGAAGTTTGAGTTTTGCTGATCTGTACAAGACCAAAAATGAGAAATCACTGCTTAATTATGAATTTTAAGGGTTAAAGAACTGAGAAGGCACAAGTTCTACATAGATGGTGTAAAAGATGATTGTTAGTTTTGAATAAGTATGTGGCTAATTGCACAAGGATATGGCACATGCTTATGTGTTTCTAATATAAAAGTTACTGTAAGAATCTCAAACTGTTTCCAAACCCCCCCATCTAGCACTGGTCTGGATGCACACTAAATGTGGGTATACTCCATGAAGAAGCAAAACAGGCTTTTTTTTTTTTTTAAGCTGCCAAGTAAAGCTTCAGGGAAGTCTAGTTTTACTATCAGATTTTACAAAGCACTCTGCCTTAAACTAGCCCCAGATGCATAGTTCAGGTTCATGCACCTCATCTCTCCTTCCTACTTTATAGGAGGTGATAATATCTTTTATTCACAAAGCTGTGTGAGATGTCCTTGAATGTACCAACCATAGACATTTATATCATTAAACATCCATTATAAAATTCTTCCCCAAGATCTGATAGACAGGGACAGCTTTATAAAAGTTTCATTAGCCCTCAAAGATTGTCTCCCTCTCAGTGGCCAAAATACCTTCTTTAGAAACTCTGCACTAGGGTGCAATTTTTTAGCCATAATGGGAAGGGCAGATTTGATCTATTGACCTTTGTTAAACACAGATTAAAAGCAGCAATATCATAGAGTAGCAGAACAAATTGGGGAAAAAAAAAAACAAAACAACCTTTAAGATCATCAAGTCCAACCTTTACTTAAATCTACCAAGGCAGATGCTATACCATGAACCTCAGCACCACAACTGTGTCTCTTTGAAACACATCCAGGGATGAGGATTCAGCTACCTCCTGGGGAGCCTGTGCTAGTGTGTGAGAATCATTTCCATGAAGAATTTTCTTTTAACATCCAACCTAAACCTCCCCTGGTGCCAGTTGAGGCCATTTCCTTTTATCCTATCACTGAGACAGGACTGCAGAGAAGTGACCAGCTCCTGTCTTTTTCTAACCTCCTTTCAGATAGTTGTAGAGAGCGAGAAGGTCTCCCCTCAGATTCCTTTTGCCTGAGTAAAACAACTCCAGTTCCTTCAGCCGCTCCTCAAAAGACTTGTTCTCCAACCCTTCATCAGCTTTGTTACCTGTCTCTGGACAGCAGCCAGCCCCTCAACATCCTTCATGTACTGAGCCCAGTATTCAAGGTGTGACCTTACCAGTGCAGTATTCAGGGGCACAATCACTTTCCTGCTCCTGCTGGCCACACTACTCCTGATACAAACCAGGATACTGTTATCTTGTTTGCGACCTAAGCACATGCTGGCTTGTGTTCAACTGTCAAGCAACATCCTCAGGTCTTTCTCTGGTGGGCAGCCTTCCAGTCAGTCTGACCCAAGCCCATAGTATTGCATGGGGTTGAATATGTCTGAAATGAATACAGCTATTTCAGTGTTGAAGTGGAGATTGAAGATCTCAGCTGTGAGTGTGGGAGAAGCCCAGTTAAGTGGGCACTGTCTATTCCCTTAAATGACAATTCCTGTCTCCACAAGTCTGTTGGGTGACAACCTAATTGACTGCACATTGAGCTTGATGGAGCTCTGCATCCTTTTCTATAAAAAGTCCTTCTGGCTCCCACATATCTGGAGATGAAGGAGATATAGTCACACCTAGAGCAAGAAATAATTTGGCAACGAGACAGATGGAGAATCACTGCACACCAGGGGGATTTATGACAAGTGTAACATAAAGTAATTAATCACTTGAACATACATTTCTGGGAAAGAAAAAAAAAATCTTACTAGCAAATTTTCAGTAGTGCAGTCCAGCTTTTTCAACCTGTTTAAATACTTACATTTTAAAATTAACAATCTGGTTGCATTCATAAAGGTCATGAAAATATTTATAGTTCAGGCCTCTTCACATTAACTGCAAAGCAACTTGGCACTGCTGTCAGGAACGCTTTCGTACCAGTAAGGGACTCTTAGGTGCTACTCCTAGACAACTATGATTGTGCTAATGAAGTATCCGCAGGGGAGGGGGGAAACTGCCATTTCGTATAGATGATGCTATAATGCTTCTTCTTAAGCCAGTGAAATCATTTCCTCATTTATTACAATAGCTGTAATTATAATAGCTGGTATCATCATTAATAGCTTCATAATAGCTGTGCAGTTATTAATACAGAGGTACAAAATCAATTTAAAGTGCCAGAACTTTTGTTATTATCCAGTAGTGATTAAGACACCTTTTACCTACAACTTTAATTTGCCCCCTAAGAATGCTGACAAGCTCAGCTCATGGATGCAGACTAGAAGATAATAAAACCACTGAAGGAAAATCAAATTTTTCAGAAAAATTGAGAATAATTTCAGAAATTCAATCTCAAGCCCTTTGTAATGCAAACTCACATCAGCTCAAGTCTGTCTGTTTAGTCATTACAAAAGGTAGTGTGTCCCAAAGGCCACACCTAGAAATCTGCTGCCTCTGCTATTCTGCCTTCTCCCTTTGCAGCTTTCTCCTGTAGTGAAGCTGTTAGAATCTTCTGCTCTGTCAAGTGGAATCTAATACTATACAATCTGATTTTCTCCTAAAGCAGAACAGCTTCAGTGTCTCTTAAGAAGGCACTGGATGTTCAGATTTCTCACCCGTCACGCTGATATGAAGTTGTCAGTCCTGCGCACAAAATGCTGGTGTTCAGGGTTACCGGAAGAGAACAAGACCAGTCACAGTGCAAGAAAGGTCTGTGTTTTGGTCAAGTGACAGGTCCTATTCAGTTGCAGTTGAAAGAACAGCTCCAGCCATGAGAGGACAAAACAGGACCATTACATAGAGAGAACTCTTCTCTGAATGAAAAGCCTGTAGATGGGTTCCATGAGGACCATACCACATATTCATGTGTATGGGTGGAAAAAGGAGAGTAGGAGCCATAAAAAAAATAATCTAGACAACAATTCACTCCCTGCCTCTATCTGAAGAGATCCAAGGAAAGAGGATGATGATAAATAAGCTGTGAGACAGACTAGTTTTTTTCCCTAGATGCCTGCATATGGTACACATTGGAGGGACATTCTCCCAGGAAACAGATCACACACCTTTAGAAAGCAGAACTGTATCAAAGACATCAATATCTCCTATCATTTTCTCATATTCAGCTTTTAACTTTCAGACTGTGATTCTGATCTAAATTGACAAATAGGACTTTTTAAATGAATCAGAAGTCAAGATTACTGCATTTATATTCATTCCTATTCTAAGCCTGTGCAGTGAGTATGTCTCAGAATAAATGGTGTCTCAACCATATCTCAAGGACACTACAATCCTATGCTCATATTAAAGCAGGAACAGACACTGGATATTAGGAAGAAGTTCTTTAATATGAGCATGGTGGAACACTGGAACAGGTTGCCCAGGGAGATGGTGCAGTGTGATATTGGCGAGATTCGAGGTCAGACTTCATGGGGCTCTGAGCAACTTGATCTAGTTGAACATGCTCCTGCTTACTGCAGGGGGCTTGGATGCAGTGATCTCCAGAGGTCCCTTCCAATCCAGTGTATTCTATGACTCTGTGTTCCATGTGGTTGGGACTGGCCTTATGAACTGAAAGGAAACATTATCAGTGTGCAATGCTATCTCACACCAGAGGAAAGAAGCAAGAAAAAGTAGTGCAGTCCAGAGAGCAGTTTTGCACAAGTGTAGAGAAATTTGCTGTTGGGGGTGCTATGCTGGCAATTTAATCTGTGTTTTATTCAGTTCGCTGTGGTTGCCTTGTCTTTTGCCTTTTGACATCCAAGATTCACAGGCCCATAATGACATGCATTAGTTAATTAGTTAATGTTTCTAAAGCACTTTGAAAATGTAAAGCACTGTGCTGAGCACTACATACGAGAAATTGATATGAGGATACATTTAGCTGTGGGAGTGGGAAATAAACTTTTCAGATATGGTAATAGGGGAGAGATAAATATTTTTGCATAATTAAATGGGACTGTATTCTGCTCCCTGTAAATATGCAAGAGATATGTTTCTGTCACACCATACAGCTACAGCATCACTTAGTTTACATAAGCAGAAAACCACTATTCACTTGCTCACTGGAAAGAGCACTACAAATCTGTGCTTATGTGTAAAATGCACACAAGTCTATGCAGTGAGAGAGCTGAAAATTGTTAATTGACTATAGCCCATACACCATACATGTGCTATTCAGACATAACTTGAAGCTGCCTGGCATATTTTTTGATCCAGATCACCTTCACCACTACAAAAAAATGTTACACTGAGGGGCGGAAGGGTAGGTGAGACATGCGCTCTTCCTTTGCCTGTGCCACTAGAACCACTTTATTCCCAGCCCAGCAAAGCTGATTTGAGGTCACCTTCTTCAAATGAAACCTTGTCTACCTTTCTTTTCCTTGCTGTGAACTACTAGCTAGAGTCCTCTGCATATCTATGAAAAGACAGACATTAGCCTTCCAACTGTGATATATCATATTTAGTCCTGTGCTTTTGCTGCGCCACTCACTTCATTACATCTGTTACAGTTCATCCACTATCGGAGATTGCAATGTATCTGTTAGTTATTCTTGGGCAGATATCCATTGAAATACGCTGCCAGATTCCTCAAAGATATTCTGTAAACATATCAGGAACAAATAAAGATCTTTTTCTGAAGGCAATCACATTCTCTGTGATTAAACTAAGCTACCCAAGCTCAGTTTTATTTGTAGCTTTCCTAGAAGTTATTAGCATGCAAAGCATTGTCCTAAACGTTTGGATGTAGCTTTTTTCTCACACAGACTCTAAGCAGATCACTTTACGGGAGCAAACATTTCAACACACCTATTCAATAAGGGGGAAGAAGGTTAATGGTAACAAAAAAAATAGGCCAGTATCACAGACTAGTGATGCTAAATAATGTACACGAGTGACACCACCATCATGAATTATGAGACTCTGCAACACTCGTGACATGAGTTTAAGTGACAGACTGTAGCAGGTGCTCTTCATACTCTATATTAGGTAGTCTTTGGTACTGCACTATAGACAATGGTGGAGAAAAGCATGTTTTAAACAAGTGGTCAAGAAGTTATCAGGACAGGAAGCAAAGCACAAGCAATGTACTATTAGCAAAGAGCCCTGATGATGGTAATTCCCTCATTTAAAATTTACTCATCTTTCTTCTAACTGTTTCCCTACTCTTGTTCCTTTTTAGTCCCCACTTTCTTCAACATAGCAAATAATTTACCATGCTTCCCTAAAGTCCAGAAAAATTAGGCTTATTTCTCTTAGCCATAAAACTAAATTTCTTTCCTGAGACAGATAACAGATTGATCCAACATGGTGTACAAGCCTTTTGGTTTGTTCTGTTTACTTTCTTCTCTTCTATATCTTCAGTATTTCATTTTTGCCTGAGTCACACTGCTAAGTCCATATTAGCTTGTTATCTATTTTACTTCTTGTCTTAAATGTAGTTACTGCTTATATTACTCAGCAACTTAACGGTGCCACTAAGATTTATTAACAGATCCTATATGATTATGATTTTATACTCCAACATTTTGGAAAGGATGTCATCTTCTGTCTTCTCTAGACACAGGCACTGAGCGCAGTGAGTTTTGTTTCAGCAAGCCTGTCTTAACTTTTGTACTCAGCCTTGGTCTCATGAAAAACTGAAAGACATATAAATTTTGAATCTGTTCTAGTTTTATGCACAGAACAATCCTCTTCCTTCCTTGACCTCTCTTAAGAAATGAAAAATATTCTAAAGCAAAACTCAAATTTGATTTTAAGCCTTACCTTATCCCACTGCTTTCTATTCATCAAAGCACAGGTTTCTTTGTTGTTTCCTGTATTCCCCATTCCTTACCCATTTTCTACTTTATGTTCTTTCAAAACTCTTTATTCAGAACAGAATTTGGAGGTATCCACAACAGTTTTTCTTCTTGGACTGGAGTGTGAATTCCAAGGAATTTTTGCAACCCTAACTGAGGAAACTTTTATTTCCTAGAGACGTAAGTTCCTCAGCTCTTCATTCCAGCTGATTTAAGCTCTTTAAGTCTCCCCTTTGTAATTGAAAGCACATGCATAATAAGGCTCAGCTTAAATTGAAAGAGTAGTTCCAAAGTTTTGCTTTTAATGTTTAATATTTAGCATAAACATTAGATATGCTGTGCAATCTTCCAAGTTTATGAAAAATTAGAAGTATTGATAGCACTTTCTTTTCCCTACTGTATCTTTCTGCCAGAGCTCCTTGATGGGATTATCTTGCTGTGGCAGCTAATTTGTAGTGAACACAGGTGTGTGTGTGTTCTCTTTGAACCAGAGTTGAGCACAGATGTCATAGAATTCAAAATCTTTCATTTGCAGCTTGATCTAATAAAATACAATTAAAGAATTATCAGCATGGAGGAATCTCCCCCACAGCCTGGTGAACACCCTGGGGGTGTCTCTTAAGCATAGCGCACAGTAAATTAGTCACTAAGCACCCATTAATGCTAATGAGAGCTCCATGGTTAATTTCCTGAGCACTGTGCTGAAAAAGGTACCTGTAGGTATTCGTTTTAAGCCCTGATACCATATATTTAGACTAATAAAGTGTACTGTAAGGAGTGAACAGACTATCTAATGCAACCAATAAAGCTGTCCTTACGCTGTATCTTGCACAAAGCAAGCCAGTCAATCAGCAAAATAAAAGATCAATGTGGATTAATAGCAGATACTTTTCAAATGCAAAGTAAATATGAAGACAAGAGGCAAATCAAGTATATAAAAAGGAACCACAAAATATATTTTAAGACTGTGATTAGAATTCTTCTCTCCTGTGCCACTATGTATAGTCAGCAGACACAACAGGACAGACTTCTAATGCATAGCATAAAGTTGTTGCAACTGAGGCTGTCATTTCAATTGAAACTGTATATCCATCCTCATTTTTATTGTTAATTCCATTTCGCTGGTATAAGCCACTTAGCCCAAGTTTCTGTCCTCTTTTGCACTGTATTTTGAATATCTAATGGCACAATTTAAGTGGAAGGGTGCAGCTGTTACATCCTTAACTGACATATTTCCAACTGGTGCTACAACAGCCATCTCTGATTACAGCAGCATTAGCTAAGTTGTCCATAAGATGAGGCAATGCTATTAAGCAATAGGATCAAATCTCAAGGAAATGTTTTGTAATTTTGTTAAAGTGGAATATAATTTTTCTTCCCGTGCATTGGTCAGGACGTGTAGGACAGCAGTCCAAGAAACTCTTGCAATTTAAATAGCTTTAGCTTCATTAAAAATGAAACACATACTTTGAAATCTCTTCCTTAGGTAAGGTATTTTATATTTGTTTCTATTTCTGCGATGGTTATGTGGGTGTGGTACATTTGCCAGCTCACGCTCATCTCACCACAATTAAGTTCTAGTTCCTTAGCTTTTAGTTCTGCCTGTAGCAGTATAGAAACCCTAAAATGTGTTGCTCCTTTCCATGGTTAGTTCTACCACTGCTCAACACCTGTGATGGTTTGGAACTGGCACTCCCATCATTTAGCTCCTAGAAAAATTGACATCACGGAGAGAAGGAAGCTTTTTAACAGTTTGTTGTCATTCTGGGTACACTTCTTCAGTGACACACATTACAAACAGGTTGCTTCTGTTTTCCTCTGGTTGATTGTGGCCAAATATCCCATTGCTAGGACTCTTGCAGTGCAGAAAAGATGACCTGTGGTTTTTGAAATGGAAAGGTAGCTATTTTGCTATCTGCCAGAAAACAAGACATGCTAGTGTGGAATCTTCAGCAATTGTCCAAATCTAGACATTTCCTTATTTGTTTCTTATAACATAGCACTGATAAAAGATCAGAACTGCTGTACAGGTGGAGAATAAGTGAAGAATGTCCTCAAAAAAAATGCACAACATAACCTCAACATAAATAGCCCAGTGGAAAATTGGTGGTAAAAACCTCATTATAGTTTCACTAGTGGGCTTCAGTTGTTGCATTGATCATTCTGTGCTCACAGAAACAGTGATCGTTTTGCAGCCTGCACAGTACAGAGTAAAAAATTCCCAACATCCAAATTCACTCTCATGTCCATTTGGACAGTCAAAACACCAGCTGAAATCAGTTTCAAAACTATGGGACACAATGAGGACAGGTGAACCCTATCTATCAAAGGAATATTGAGGTCCACATGACATCACACTGAGTATATAAAGCTGGGGGCAGAGGAAGGAAAAGGGGAGCATTTAGAATGATGGCCTTTGTCTGTCCAAGTAACCATTATGTGTGATGGAACCCTGTTTTCCTGGATCTGGCTAAACACCTGCCTGCAGATGGGAAGTGGTGAGTCAGTTCCTTGTTGTGCTTTGTTTGCATGCACAACTTTTGCCTTGCCTATGAAGCTGCCTTTATCTCAATCCACAAGTTTTCTCACTTTTACCTTTCTGATGCTCTCCCTCATCCCACTGGGAAAAAGAGCAGCTCTGCGGGACTGAACTGCTGACTAGGGTTAAAGCACAACAGTTGGATATACAGTTAATATAACACTGTGTTCCTAAGAGGTATCTAGGTTACCCTTTAACATGTATTTGGAGATGTCCTATTTTTGACAATTCAGAGTACAAATCCTGCAGTGAGAGTGTGAGCTTTGGATTTCCAGTGTTGTCTCCAAAAGGCTTTTTAAAAGGCTTATTGGCTAGCAGCTGTTCATGAAATGAACCATCATGGTTTTATGCACATAAAGAATCCTTAGACTTCACATTAATGTCACCTCTTTTAAACTCAGTCATGCTATTCAATTTCTCTAATGCACGAAGTTAGGGAAGCATACCAAACTACAGATATCTCTCTCGTGGTAGAAGAAACATACAAATACTCAGCTTACAACTCTCCTTTACCAGTCCCACCCCCCTTCCAAGGCATATCTCTGCTTGAGCTATTTCAATTAAACATGCATAAGTAATTAGCTATTGAAAGGCCAGTTTAAGATGCCACTATCTGTAATACCAATTACTTAAAACGTTTTCAGATACACTGCCTTCACTTTTTAAACTGCTCCCTCTGCCAGATTCTTTCCCATACCTGCTTTCTAGTAAGCTAAGCACAAATTAGCCAATCTCCCTTCCCTTAAGCATGCACAGCCCAGCTCCGGAATCCTAGTTTAACTTGTCCTGAGAAGATTTTAAAAACTAGGAATTCAAAGGGTTGATCAAAGCTACTATCTTTACCTTTAAAATATTCAAACAAGTGTTCATCAGATTTTTGCTTTCACATCAAAGCGATACAGTACACGAAGCATTTCAGCTACAATAATGCAAAGGTGCCCTCTGGGAAAAAGAAGCTAGATTTTCCATGTTAATGCTCAGCCATCTTCTAGATTATGTTGCAAAGCAAAGATTCAGGATGTTAGTCACACTTAGGTTTCTCACACCAGGTTAGATTTTTCCCTGCCTGCATGGAGCGAATGTCAATTATATACCTAATCTACAACTAAAGATGATTCTCTACTTTTACAAAAACAAGTGTAGCTTAAGAGATAGAATTCCATAAGAATAAACACCAAGAAAATCAATATTTCTTGTCTGAAACCACATCTGTTTCTTAAGACTCTCCAGACCCATAAGAGTAAAGCATAACTATTTCAATAAGCATACAGAAAAACGATGCTGAAACACAAAGCTTGTGGAAAAAAAAATATTTGGGAGCAAGGAATAAGATGTAGGTTATTTTTTTTCCTGCAACAATTGTATTTCCAGGGTGCACCACCAGAGACTACTAAATAGTTTATTTTATTCAGAAGAATAAAAGGTAAAATAAAGGCACAGGAATCAAACTCAAGGAAGGTTAGCCTATTTCTTAGCAGAAGATGCTACACCACTTGATAGCAAAAGGAAGGAGAAAAAAATATGCTGGCACTTAAAACTGGCAGTGTAGCTATCCATTTAAAACCCTGTATCAGATTACCAATGCCATGTGATGTCTTATATAAAGCTGGATAACATTCATGATCAGTTTGTATCCAGTACAAAGCTCCTCATAAATAAATAGGGCTAGAGGCATGTTTTGATGGCAGAGGGCATCATACTGCTCTGTTCTTATTGAAAGATGGCCCTGGTTTAGTAAAGATATGTTTTGTTGGCAAAAAGTCTGCTATCATCTGGTTAAGTGGAAGGATGTTCAGACGTGAAGCTGAAGCAAACATTTTAGCTTAATCTTTAAGGCAAGTGATTTACTTTGTAGCATTTCAAGGCTATTTATTTTACAGTACCACAGCTTGTTTGTCTGGAATCAGTGTGACTCACAAAATCTTGTTAGAATGGAATATTAGGAGGAGGAAAGAGAAAAATATAGGGAAAAAAAAAAAAAAGAAAAGAAGAAGAAAAAGAGTTGGAGTTAGAAATATGAGTAGCAGAAGAAATAAGGATTTAAGCAAGAGGAATGTTAGAGTGTAGGAATCTATCAAGTAAGCATAAATTTAACTTTATCTTCCATTTGAACCCTTTAATGGAGCCCTTGCTTACTCTGGCCAGCAGTTTCTCTTGCAAATAGCTTCATAGGCATCAGTGGGACAATTTCTAAGAGTTACTGCATTTTTATGTCAGTAAGAAGTGGACTGTATAGTCTTTCAGATGATAATTAACAGAAATAACTACAGAGCAGTCAGTAGCAAGAGAATATATATTCTATAAACTCAAATATCAGAGTACCAAAAAGAGGGGCTTAATTTAAGCACTGGGAACCTGGCAATAATCAGTCTTTTAATACATTTGCATTTATTTCACACACAGAGGAATCTTATTTTTCATACTATTCCACACATTATTTTTCTATAATGAAGTTGATTAATTAAAGGCAATTCTAAGCCTTGTACCTTCTCTCCTTCCACTGGGAAATCATAGCTCAGCTACCATTCTAAATGGAAGAAATTACTAATCTGGGAAGATATTCTGTATCTCCACAAGCAGTCAACACAGCAGCTTCTCTAACCAATGCTTTAAGCTGTCCTCTCCCACAACAACCTGACCAGCTATCTTTTTATCTTAGATAAACAAGGCAAAGTCTTTATCTAGAATTTTAGCCTGTCATTTTGTGAAGACACCTTCACTGAATTATCTAGATCCTCATAAAAACTGGCAGCCCTGTAATGAAGAATCTAACTTTGATGTCAGCCTCAGTAAGGAAACATCAGGCAGTCATTTATTCTCAAAGTCAGATTTCTGGTAATAGATACATACATCCAACCCTAGAATTTATCTCATCTGAAAGATGTTGTATCTGAGATTTCTATAGTAATATTACATCTTGCAAGACACCTCCAAGATGTGCTGTATACCTCCCTAGCCTCCCACATTATTCTGACTGCTTTACATGATAGTTTTGCTGTGTAACTGGCTTCTTCTTGTAGCTCGGTGAATCAGTGATAGAGTACACGACAGCTGAGGATCTGTTTTTCAGCAACTAGTGGTAGTGACACCATCCTTAAAAAGGCCTCCTTTGATGTGCAAGTTAAAGAAACCTCTGTCACTGCAAGTCAGTAGCCAACAGCTACAATTTCTTCATCATTTGTATGGAGGTGTGACATCCTCCATCTGTCTCTGTTGCCATTTCCCGAGCAATCACAGGATTTAGGGAAAACATGTAGGTAGATGGAAGAGAGACATCAGACCTGTACAAAGGATGGATTACTCTCTGACCCTCACTGCTCTCAGTAAGTAACTAGAGGAATGGAAATACAACTAACACTTAGAAGAAAAGGATTCAGATCAGTGAATAAATCACGCAAAGGCTGTTGCTGGCCAATTTGGCCCCAGTCACATATAGAAGTTGTACCGTGAAGCTCATAGGTGAGACTGTTCACTACGTGAATAACTGCTTTTCCTACCACTGCAGTGTATCACAAGAAAAGATTTTACAGGAGACTCCTGTACAAAAAAAAAAAACATCCATTCCTGAGCTAGTCAATGTGGCAGTGTTAGGTCATAGACTGGACTTGATGATCTCAGATCCAGACTCAGTAATTCTGTGATTCTGTTTGCAGATGAGTGCAGTTACCTGTCTCAACATCCTTAGGACATGTACAGTGGTCAATTTGGACGTTCTGCAAAGTCCTTTAGACTTAGTACTCCTCTAATAGAAGTGTAAATTCAGTCAAGTCTGAAGCTAAGATTGACTCTCCAGTGTTCACAGATACAATTCAGGAGAATCAAAGTCCCCTTGGCTCTGCATTTCAGAGACAACCCAGGTGTATTGGCTTGGCTAGTAATTAGGTAATGTCTAGGGAAGGTTTGTGATGACAATCCACAAGGGAAGGCCACCACATAACAATCGTCTCTGTGCCTCACAGTTGGGCTGCATACCCTTGACAAGCATAACCTTGCTATTATGTGCTTTCATCAGCTCAGTCTCTGGGCTCGTCCGTGATTAACTGAATAATTCCATTTGCAGGACACGATACCTCGCTCTGCAGTTCTGGGGCACTCCACGTTACTGGCACTGAAGTTGGGATAATCACAGTTGAATGGTCATGTAGCTTGTCTACATGATGACACAACCCCTCAGGTCATTATTTGCAGAGGGCTCCAATCAGAAACTCAAACATTACAATAACCTTAAAGCTAATCTTATCATGTAACAGACTTTTGTGGCAGGAGATTACTTCTCTACCCTGGCAAACTTGGGTAATATCTCTATTGTTGTACTGAACTGTGGCTATGAATTCTGTAATACAAAAGAAAAGCAAATAAAAATTAAGCATTTGATAATATTGTGTCCTCTGTAATATCACTCAGTACCAACCTCTTCTCTCACCTTAACATTTATACATGTCTTCTACAAAAACAAGCAAACAAACCCAAAACCCCAAAACAGATAATGAAGCTTTTGAGGTCGTTTTGAGGAAGTACTTTATCATCACATTGCCTGGCAGCAGAGAAAAGCAACTTGGAAAACTGCTTTTTTTTTTTATGGACGAGGTGAGCAATATCTATCAGGAACAAATTGTGGTACTGCCACAACAAATGCAGGGACAAAAATTCAGAACTGTCACACAGCTAATTCAAATTGAAAGGTATTAAACAGGATTTGTCCACAACTAGCTTGCACATTTTCTACACTGCATTCTTAAACATATTACTTCAAGATGTGCAACTACGACGGCTAAATTGGTGAAACTCTTTCAAACATCACAGCAGGAAAGAAAAAATGTAATTTCCTGAGATGAGAAAGTTGCTTGCTAGAAGTCCTGCCAGGACAGTTTCAAATTTCAATCATGCATTTTAATATTAAATTCAGGGTTGATAATATACACATCCCTACACAAAAAATGCCCTCATGGAATTCCATCATTGCAACTTGGACACTTGTTCTTCAAAAGTGTTAAGTATTCAACAGTGTTAAAGGTGAACAAAACAGGAAGATACTCAAGCCACACATGGCCCTGGCCAGCCTGATCTAGTGTAGGGTGTCCTGGCCCATGGCAGGGGGGTTGGACGATCCTTGTGGTTCTTTTCAACCCTGACTGATTCTATGAGTAGTTGTGTATGGACTTCAGCATAATTTCTTCTCAAGCCCAAGCTAACTCATGTATTCTGGAAGGATATTTCATAGATAAAACTAGAACTACCAAATACTAAGTGGATAAAAAGGAGGGAGGAAAAAAAATTCTATTGTGCTTCTCACTCATAAATATGCCACCAGAATTTCCTTGCTTGTTATCTTCCCAGAAAGACATCAGCCTGGTAGGGCAGGTCCAGAGGAGTGCCACAGAAAATTAATCATAGGATGGTTTAGGCTGGAAGGGATTTCAAATGTCATCTAGTTCAAACCCCCTGCCATAGGCAGGGAAAACTCCCACTAGAACAGGTGGCTCGAGGCCTTGAGCACCTCCAGGGAGGGAGTATCCACAACTTCCCTGGGCAACCTGTGCCAGTGTCTCACTACCCTCACTGTGAAGAACTTCTTCCTAACCTCCAGTTTAAACCTCCCCTCTGCCAGCTTAAACCCATTACGCTTCATTCTGTCGTTACAAGGACTTGTCAATAGTCCCTCCCCAGCCTTCCTCTAGGCTTCCTTCAGATACTGGAAGGCTATTCAAGGTCTCCTCAAAGCCTTCTCTTCTCCAGGCTGCAGAGCCCCAGCTCACGTAGCCTGTCCTCATAGCAGAGCACCTTTGTGGCCTCCTCTGGACTGGCTCAAACAGTTTGATGTCCTTCTTATCTTGGGTGCTGCTGAACTGTACTCAATATTTCAGGTGGGGTCTCAGGAGAACAGCATAAAGAAGGTCTGGACCCCTCTGCTCTAAGGACAGGCTGCTCCATCTGGAGAAGAGAAGGCTGCAGGGAAACCTTCTCATACTTGATGGGGTCAGTTAGAAAGCTGGGTACAGAATTTCTAGCAGTGCCCACTTGGACAGAACAGGGGGTGATGGCTTTAAGCCAAAAGAGGGAAGATTTAGACAACATACAAGGAAGAAATTTGTTACCACAAGGTTGGTGAAACACTGGAATAGATTCCCCAGAGAGGTGAGCAGATGCCAAATCCTTGGAGACATTCCAAGTCAAGTTGTTCGGGGCTCTGCACAGCCTGATCTAGTTGAAGATGTTCTTACTGTAGGAAGTTTGGACTACATGACCTTTAAAGGTCCCTTTCAACCCACACCACTCTATAATTCCATACTACACAGCTTTATTGCAACATTATCAAGAAGCCTTTTCTGGGTGTGAAAGTGTTCCTGGTTTTCTTTCTTTTTTTAATTCATGAAATGCTAAATTGTTCTTCCTCAGATTTTCATTCTTGTCACTTAGAAATCTGATTTTCAGGTACGTCCATCCCAGAACATATCCACCTGTTACAGTCCAGGTGTATCATGCAGAACATGCTTCCTTGCCTCGTGATCGTATTATCAGCACAAAATGCAGACTCTTGCTAGGTAGTGCAAAATAGGATGGTTTTGATACTCAAAAGCCTGTTTGCAAATTGCCACTAATTTGATTTGACTGCAGCTAAATTGCATTTCTCAGGTAGAAAAATGTGGGAGAGGCAACCTCAAAATTTCATGAGATGGATGAACATATTAAATGGGTGTTATCTTTGTTATCACCTCTGGTAATTGCTGGGTTCACAGACCTTCAAAACAACTTAAGAACTGCAAGTGCCTAAGTATTGCATTTGCTTTTCTGTTCCACTGGCACAGAAGGCAATATTTCTTGTATGACAATAGCCTGGCCCTTTTCCCCACACCCACCACACAGTGCCAATGGAGTCAGCAGGAATGGGATGTGCCACCCCGCTTCAGGCTGTCAGGCATGGGCCAGCAGATTCCTGCAGCCTGGGTTTTGTTTGTTACACCCTGATCTACAGAATCCTTCTCACTGGTGGGAGCAGCTTCTGCTTTCAGTAAGAAGAGGAGCTCAGGTAGTGTGAAATATAACAAATCGGATGGTTTTTGAGGTTCCTTCCAACCTAAACCATTCCATGTTTCAGAGGAAGCAACATTCTCTTTTAACAAGCATCTCCATACAAGCAAACAAAGCTCGCAAGCTTGTTCCAGAATGCAGCTTGCAGGCTGAGAGGAGAGGAAGAGCATTTACAATATGGAATTGATCCATTTTAAGTGTTAGAGTTGGCAAATGTGTTGGGGGGGAGGGGGGGAAAAAAGTCTGCAACAGCTAATCTGGCATGAATCAGGAACAATATTTTGTAGGTGGGTCCAGCAGAAAGCAAGGTCCATTAGGCTCAAAGGATACTGCAACAGAACAATGGAAGCAGACAGGAAGTATGCACTAATAAATATGCCCATTGGGCCAGTGCCACTGCCCAACATGGCATAGATACATACAAAAGGATTATACACTAAATGGTGCAAACACAGTCCAGTCCATCTGTCATAAACATTAAGTCCAAAGGCCACAGGTGCAGATGGCACTAAAAAGTAAAAATTACACCCAGACAGAGACCACTTCATGTAATGTGGAGAAGAAAAAAAACCAACAACCCAGTGAAACAAAACAAAACACACACATACACACACACAAAATCCAGTGATTTGTTTCCAATCAATAAATGTTCTCAGAATGTCCTTGGCAATCTCTTCCTCTTCCTTCCCCTCTGCCACCGTACATGTGTAACATACATTTTATTTCAGAAAAGGGCTTGGAGCATTCAAAACCACATTTTCATTCAGTTGTACAAACCTACTTGATACTTGGGAAAAGAGGCAAATAATTTAAAATAAGATTCAGTCTTTCATTCACAGCATCAGTCAGGCTTGGAAGGGACCATAAGGATCATCCAGTTCCAGCTCCCCTGCCACGGGCAGGCACACCCTACCCTAGACCAAGTTGCCCAGAGCCTCATTCAGCCTGACCTTAAACACCTCCAGGAATGGGGCCGCAACCCCATGGCCACACCTCCCTGGGCAAACCATTCCAGGTTCTCACCACTCTCATGCTGAACAACTACCTCCTCATATCCAGTCCGAATCTCCCCATCTACAGCTTTGCTCCATTCCCCCTAGTCCTGTCACTACAACAAAATGGGTATTTTTGCCTTTGGAGGTAGAATCTGACAGGCTCCAAGTATATCTTGTTTGAGGAGCATTCCCAAACGTAAAAGCTTAGTGAAAAAAAGGACGTGTTTCTCTCATAGCCATGTGCTGTAGCTGCTGAGTAGCCCTGACAAACAGGTTCATGTGCTAGGATGTGTGGAAGTAAGACAGAGGTTTCAAGCATCCTTACTAGCCATCACTACTCCTTTATCTCATATTCCCTTCACCATGATAGTGGCCATGTGCTTGGCCATGACTGCTCTGGAGCTGCTTCTGCGTATCTGCATCATGATACCCCCACTGCCTTGTGACTGGAGACAAGGTGGGTCAGGAATAATGGAATACATCCGAGGGAACACACATTCACTTCTGTTCATTTCCAAGTTGCATCCTGTCCTGCGTTTCATGCTGGTCATTGGTCACATAGTCATGGAAAACAAATAAGCAGAGGCCCAAAGTCTGTCTGTCCCACTGCACTTTTAACTTATTTAATTAGATCTTGAAAACAGAAAACTCATATAAATGTGTTACTATTTCTCTGAAAGTGAAGATGCTACACAGCTATACAAATTAGTGAATTCATTGGTTTACTACCTACCTTTTCTGCTACTGTATACAGATAACATCAAATTAAGGCTGACGGTGTCGGCACTCAAGAAAACAACAAGGATGCTGCCTGGGCCCTGCCTGGATTATAACTACCAAAACAGTACATGCCAACAGCACCCATGCAAACATGAACAGAAAATGAGAAACTATTGAGAGATAACAAAGGGAGAAACTAATGAACTTTGCAGATAGTGCAGTGAAGAGTGGCTGGATTTCACAGGCCTTTGAGAGAGAGTTATGTGATTGATGGCCAAACTTCACAGGTGAAGGGAAGCACTGGAGACATACTGGTGAGTACAGTCACGCAAGGCCAACAGTGCCCACCATCATCACAGAAATTTAATGGTTTAATGGCGACCTGGCAATGGTTGCACTTGATGATCTTAAAGGCATCTTCCAACCAAAACAGTTTAGTGATTCTCTGAGATTCCATGCAAAGCCCTGAATACATCACCAATATCATCTGCAATACTAAACTGACAAAGTGATATGGCAAAACTGGGGTCAGTGGGGAGCAATAAACTGGGGGGGACTGCCTTTTAGGAGAAGACTGAAGCAGGAAAAATGTCAACAAGATAGGTGAAAAGGAACATTAAAGAAAAGAAAACAAAAAGAAAAAGGAAAAAGGTCCTCCTTAACTGCAAATTCAGTCAATTCAGTCAATTCAATCATCTCATCTTGGAATTTGACTGACTTGACCAAGAATTAAAATACATGCCATTCCAAATCACTTTTTTGAAAGAGAACTTGCTATAAGCATGCCAGCTATGACCATTCCCATTCTGTGTGGTCTTCTTTACTACCAGCTTTAAGCCACCAGAAATTCTTTAGTCGTTCTGTCTGAAACCGTATAAACCTAGTAGCAAAACAGAGTGTCTTAGACACATGCAGTCACATGCTTAACACTTCTATAGGATCACTACTAATAAAATTACTACCAAGAAAAACAGATAAAATATTTCTGTGAGTCAGGTTCATGGCAAACGACATGTGTTTCTGCTTTTGTGCTGTTTAAAGCTGCAGTTAGTGGGGTTTTTTTCAAGTCTTTTATCCATATTCCATCTAATCTTAAATTAAAAGTTCCTTAAGTTTCACAGAATCAGTCAGGGTTGGAAGGGACCACAAGGATCATCTAATTCCAATTCCCCTGCCATGGGCAGGGACATGCTACCCTAGATCGAGTTTAACATCTTAGTTCCTGGAACAAAAGTAATATCTGCAGGAATTTGTTCCAATCATAGAAAATATTAATTAGGTTCCAAATGGTATTTTCCTGAAGGATTTTCATATCTAGAGATATAAAATCATATAGATGCATATGCATATGTATGTAAAAAAGATAATACAATAGCTTAGGTTGGAATGGGCCTCAAAGATCCCAATCCCCTGCCATAGACAGGAATGCCTCCCACTAAAACAGGTCACTCGAGGCCTCATTCAACCTGGTCTTGAACACCTCCAGGGAGGGAGCAAGAATATTATATAGATATAAAACTATAGAAGTAAAATATGTATCAACAGAGTAAGAATTTTCAAAAAAGCTCATTTATTTTTTTAGACCATCACAGAACCCCCGGAGAACTGTCAAATAATGTACTCAAATAACCTTGTTACTCACTCTAGTGCTAGGAAAACCTAGTTCATATGACTGAAATTGAGATTTGCCCTTAGAGTACAAGAGGAAAACGTAAGGCTATGTACTTCTTAAATAATTTCTGTTCCATGCAGCCTGTTTGTAATATCCCCTTGCAGTTTGAGCAGTCACAAACATGCACTATGCAATTTGTTCATAACAGAGATACCCTGTAGAGTAGAACAAAGCATAGGATTTCATTTTGAAGAGGCAAGTTAAAAAGAAAGGAGCTCAGAAACAACTTTGCTTGTGAAAATAATCATGAACAGATGCTGCAAAAATTAGATTTGTATTTCTGTGATTTATAATCCAGGTGATAGTGACTGGTTAGAAACATGCAAGTATAAAAGAAATGATTGAGAAATTTTCTATGAAAATAAAGTCATTTTCACTTCCTAGAAAACCTTAATTCCACCTATACTTCAGCTTTAATGATGGCAATATAAAAGCTACAGGTCTTCAGTCTTAGGTCACATCATATGATCAGGGTTTTTCTGTTACTAGGATAAAGTACTCAAGACTTGGGTTCAGCATCCTATGGATGCTGAGGTTAGGAATGTAAAGAGGAGACTGAAGTTTATTTCTGACATATGAGAAAATGAGGAAAAGGAAAAGGCAAATATTGAAGAAAGCAGGTAACACATTCCCAATAGAACTCCAGGATGATATGAAAAGTCCCACACCCAGTAATACCATCCAGTCTAGTACATTCAGGGAAAAAAACAGTTTCTGGTCCTTTAGTGTATTATAAAGTTGCCTCCCTAGTACTGCTTTACTAAAATGGTAGAAACACTAAAAGTTAAACAGTTATTCTGATATTTTCCTGTTCTTTTATTCTTATGGGTTAAAAAACCCCCAAACACCTATTTTTCTCACTGTAGAACATTTGAAAGGACAATTTATTTACCTGCATTTATCATTCTAATTTATTGACACTAATTTAATTCAGGTTATTTTGCAATCTGCAGGTTGATAATGTAACTGGAGGTAAGGAAACTTAATTTATTCAATTGCTGGTGCAAATGTCACAGTTTCCTTGTTTATTTGAAGAGATTTTCACTAGTGCTGCTATCTCAATTACTGATAACCACTGCCTGAATTAATATTGCTCCCATTTGGACACAAGCCCATGATTTTTTTGATATGTGCTTAAACAGAAGAGAGAGCTTTATAGTTAAATGACAGATATCTCCTTATCAAGAGTGTTGGAAGTCACCCTTGTGAACACACATATCCTAAGAGTAAAGAAATTTATCCCTGTCCTAGTGGTAGGATAATTTAACTATGCACAGCCACTGCACAGGGAAGCCTTTTAAGCCAGCAAACAAATCAAGACATCAGAAAAAATGGACAAAACAAGGATATGATGTTACTATACGTGTAAGAATGTATGAATATAATGCCAAGACCAAGAAAATGGGTCTCTTCTCCCAGGCACCCAACAACAGAAAGAGGGGACACAGTCTCAAATTGTGCCAGGGGAGGTCTAGGGTGGATGTTAAGAGGAAGTTCTTCACAGAGAAAGTCATTGGCATCGCAATGGGCTGCCCAGGGAGGTGGTGGAGTCACCATCCCTGGAGGTGTTCAAGAAAAGCCTGGATGAGGCACGTAGTGTCATGGTCTAGTTGATTGTACAGGGCTGGGTGCTAGGTTGGACTGGATGATCTTGAAGCACCCTACTTGATTGGGCTACATAGTTCCAGGAATACTCTTTTGATTGTTGAATTTTGAAGATTTGTATGCCACAAATTCCAGGAAAAAAGCACCCAAACAATGGACCAGATCTTCATGAGATTTAACAAAGTTAGCTGAAGTAACAGAAAAGCTTGGAATTTTGGACTTCAGCACTGATAGACTAAACCCAGAACATTTAACATTATGAGAACCACTTAAGCTTCAATCTTTGCATTATTTATTATTTGAGGGGCTTCCTCCCAACAGCAACTATTGAAGAACAGGACTGACTGTAAATGAGTTATTCTGTTGTCACTCAGCAAAATACAGCTTCTCATACCCCTTTTACGGAGCAAAAAAATAATGGGATGGATGTGAAATAGTCAATGGCAAAATATTGTGTGCCAAAGTAGTATGGACAGCAGAAATTTACTTGAATAAAGAATGTGGGTTTGACTTTAAAATTCAAGTTTGTTTTCTCAAAACATGGTCAAAGCCAAAAGTAGAATCAACACTGGAACTGTTTCTTTCCTTTCCTTTAAGTGAAGAATTTAACTGAATGGAATGAAATTGAATCCAAGGCTTTGGTAAGGAATTAGGACTCCAACTAGCAATTGTTATTTAACATGTCATCACTCTTATGCCACACTGTCAGACTGGATGCTGTGTTATGAAAGAATGAGATTATTTCTCAGTTTCCTTTGATTTGGGGGTGGAGGGGGAAGAAGAAGAAGACAAAGAGTTGCAACAATTCCTCATATCATTACTGATTCAGACAGCATGTCTTCCATTGGCTTTGCCAAAATCAAGATTTTATACTACATCTGCAAAGGGAGATCTGTGACAAGAAAATTCAGGTGGAGTGGGAGACCTGTGTGTGATGTTACAGTGATGGAAGTGTAGAAAAAAGATCTTCACAGGTCAGATTGCAACATCATTTTATAATATCCCCATCTCCTTCCCATCTCAATTTGTACTGTTGATAGCTGCTGTAGTTGTCAGAGAATCCCTCCCTTGTAGCTGTCCATCCTTAAAGGCCTTTGAACTGCATTTACACTTAATACCATCTGACTTTGATGGCACAAAAGTGCCCGTGAGAAAGAGCTGTAGAGTGTCCTGTCACTTCTAAGTACATTATAAAGCAAACAGAGAGAAAGTAGAGTTTTCAGACATGCTGCATGCTTTCTTGGACCTACATAATCAGTTTAAAGTACTTCATCAGAGGTATACAGAACAAGTGAAGATGAGTCTCAAACATATTCAGTTTGTAGAGTTCTATTCCTCTAAAGGTGTTGAGAAAGTCCTCCCTAAACTCATAGACGGCAGAAGTAAGTCGGTGTTGTAATGAAAATAGAACACATCACCTTAATCTGGTGATCGTTTTGGGGTAGCTCTTTAATACTCAACAACTACAAAGTAGTTACCAAGTACTTATTTAAAGTGCAAAGAAACAGAATGGTCACAAACAGGCTGTTTTTTCTAGATGGACAGAAAGCAGCTTGGACAGAAGCTTTTCAGAGATGAGCTTTCGTAGCTAATATACATTGGAGGATCTTTTCATGCACAGACTATACTAGGTGATTCTTTTCCTTGCTTTAAATCACAAAAGGAAACCACGAGCAAACAATGGCTTTAAAAAGCAGAACAAAGGATAATTCAGCTTTATATACAGAGTCTGTCTGCCTCTCCCTCTCTTTCTCTCTGTATAAATGTGTATATACACAAAGAAAAGACTTTTAAAACAACACTTAATGGTAATTATCCAAATTTGCTGCACAAAATGGGAACAATTCTTTTGTTACTTCAAGCATCTGAAAACTTTTTTCCCTAAAAAATATCCTCTTTCTCCTTTTTTTTTTTTTTTTTTGCTACCTAGCCATCAGTTGGATGTGTTTGTCACTGCAATATATGTAAGAAGCATTACATATGGGTTTCCATAATGATTCTGTAAACCAGTATTTCCAGCATCTCTCTCCAAACTGTACCACGAGACAAAATACACATTGTTTGAATCGCTCTGTTTAAACAGTCTGTCGTTATGACATTGTCCCAAGCATTTTTAATCTGTCTTCCAAAGAAGACAGGAATATTGACTGTAAGGCACCGTAAGCCTTTACTACACTTAAAGGGAAGTTAACGATCCTAAGTAGGGAGCACATACACACAAAGCCTTCAGCTCTGCGCTTGCTTTTCAGCGCTCTGCACTGACCCCTACTGGTTTCTCCATGCCAGCTTTCACAAATATTAAACAGTCTAATCGAGCGAACTTCTGCATTCTCTTGCTGTAATTTAAGGGTGGAAAAAAAAACCGTATCCCACCCTGCCAACTTCTTCCCGGTTAAAGATCAAGAAGAGACCAAGCTTCCAATTATGTGTGGAGTTTCACCTGTACTGTGTGAAACGTTATCAAAAATCATCATTTAAAATACCCTAACAGAACACATACAGCTGCAGAGAGACATTAAAATCAGAAAACTCAATCTTAACACTTTGGGTGTATTTTTTATGACTGAATAATTTATCACATTTGTTTTATTCAACTGCTGCCTCATGTCTGCACCATTAGCTGTTGGGTATGCAAAATCTGGTTTTGTTTTGTGCAGTACATAACTTCAGACCTATGATGAGGAGCAGAAGTATTACTGGAACCAAAGTTGTGAATATTAATTTATCATCTTCGATCACCCCCATTTGACAGACTTCTGCTTCAGAGAACATGCTTGTCTCCAGAAGCTTCTTCAGAAGAGATGCTTCTCTAATTAGAACCGAGTTGACAGCTTATCACAAAATCACAGAAACATTCTGGTTGGAAGAGAACCCCAAGATCATCAAGTCCAACCCTTATCCCCTGCTCTACAAAGTTCACCCTTAAATTGTATCCTTAAGCACCACATCCAAACGACTTTTAAACACATCCAGGGTTGGTGACTCAACCACCTCCCTGGGCACACATCAGCGGATCAAAATACAGCAGCAAGTTTGACACCATCAAAATATCAACCCAAATACTTGGCAAACTCAAGTCTTTTTCCCTTCTTATCGGGACCACTGATGCACTTGCCACAACTTTTGTATTATTAAATGAAATTCAACTCCTCCGCTGTCTGACTGTTCACAAGAAAAACCCCAAATCTCTAGTTCTTTCTGTGCCTTACAGTAAGAAGCAACTCTAGTTAGTCATAAGTGAGCAAACTTTTCCATCCTCACGTACCAAAGAACACTTTCATTGTCAGCAGCACTCAAAACTTTCCAAGTTTAAAAACCTATTTTTAGATTTCATCGTTATGCGAGGCTTTAAGTATGAATAACAGTTTTGCAGTGTGAGGACTTAATTTCCTCCCTCTGCCATGTCAGTGACTCTAAACAACTCCCCCCCACCCCCCTTTTTTATAAGTCACCTGTACTGGCTGGAAAAACCCAGTGATTGTGGACCACAAAAACAACGAAGCTGTGTTGTTCTCTTGGTATGCATAGTAAAAAGATCACCTACTCTTAAATCAATTTCACAACAGCAAAATGCCTGTTACTCATGAAACCTTTTTTGGTGCAATAATGTATTTTTCTTTCATTTTTCACAAAACCACTTTAAATGCTGAACATAACTCACTCAGATACTCAGCATGAATCTCTAATATTTATCTACTGAATAAATAAATATCTTGATGACATCTTTTTTCATTTTTTTTTCTCCTTTAAATCATCCTCCCCGAGCTCTTGAACACTCAGATTTCTCTCCCTTCTTTCACCACCACTAAACCGTACATCACTACGTTCTACAACTGTCAGTGCTTAGAAGCAGAAACAACACAGCAAAGACACTCTGAAGATCCAAAGGCCAGCGGGGCTCTTCCGCACCTCGGTGGAGAAGTGCCGAGTGTTGCCCCCACCAGCATTCGCCTCTCCCCGGTACTGACCGGCAGAGGGAGGAGAGGGGACCCACACGGCCCCGCAGCCTCTTCGCGCTACAGCCAGGCAAGATTGCAGCGAACAGCCTCGACTTTAACACCTGTGATGTTAACGCATCTGACCTCACCCACCAGACACACTGGTAATTGATTATTTGTTTTCTCCTTCTTACCTTTACCTAGTGATTGAGGACAGGCATCCAGATGGTTTCCTGGTCTCGCTGGGTTTGCCACCGCTCCAGTTCTCACATTGCTGCTTCTAGGAGTTGGATGAGTGACTGGATCTGATCTGCTTATTCTGTTCTGTGTTAGAAAGAAAACATCTTGATGTTCGGCTACTAGAATTGGGCCTTTGCACAACATATCAGAGCAAGTACATAATCGTTTTGAGATTTGCAAATCAGCCTCTTTTTTTCCAGTGGGAAATAGAAAATCTTATCAAGACTTCCTAGAACTTACAAGGAGTAGAAGTCATTGATTTTCACTGCACAAGGTGTTGACTGGACCACCGTGAAACCAACTGCCTTCCAAGAGGCATTTTAAAGCACTACTTTCAGTTATCTCTGTGCAAAACATTCCACAACAGCCCCAATAACTTTTTTTCCTTACCTCTGGTATCCCAGTGAGGTCACATTCTGTTAAAAACATCCTGTCAAGCTTGGTACAAAAGGGCTCCAAAGAATCAGAATGCAGAAGCTATGCAACTTGCTGACTAACTTTGCTCTGTGTTATTTACCAACCACACAAAGAAAATGCTGTCTATTCAAAACACAGTTCAAAACTCTCTTCACAGAAAGTGAGTGAACAAACAGTCCCATGTCCGATGCTGCAGTCACATCTCCCATGAGGCCCGGTGATAGCTCTGGGGCATGGGACGGAGTGACACCGCCAGCAGCCACTACAAGGCACTTTTGTAAACAAGTTGTGTGTGTGTGCGCAGAGGAGGAGGAGCAGGAGGTGGGTGTCACTTTTTTCTCTTTCTTAACATTAAGCTATATTTGCTCTATCATCTCTAAACAGACCTTGCCCTACTTAGTCTGCTGGGTGTTTTTGCTGTAAATCTTGCTCAGTGCTTTCCTCATTATCAGCTTTTATTTCTTCCAGAAATTATCTGAAAGGAATGTCCAGAATTAATTTACAACCTAGACTTAGAATCCTATGGCTGGGTTAAACAGAAGAAGCTAGTTGAGAGTCTTCTAGGTCCCTCACAGAAACTAATAAAGAAGCTCTGTGGCTTACCCTATTTCACACCCAGCCAAATTCAGAGCACCTGTGACAAGCCTTTTGCTTTGGCTTATTAAAGAAACAGGCATCAATTGCAAAAGTCATACCCTAATTTCAAGTGTTGAGTAGTCCTCTAAGTCAAAGGGGGAATTCTGACCCAATATTATGTCAACACTGACAGAGGTTGCCCAGGGAGGCTGTGACTGCTCCCTCCCTGGAAGAGTTAAAGGCCAGATTAGATGAGGCCTTGAGTGACCTGTTCTAGTGGGAGGTGTCCCTGCCTATGGCAGGGGGTTGGAACTGGATGATTTTTGAGGTCCTTTACAACCTAAACCATTCTATGATTATATCATTGTCTTCTTGTACAATGAAACTCTTAAAGCAATATTAAAGGAACTTCAGGTTTTGAATTTCAAGAATTCCTAGAATCACAAACCCTTTCCACCCACTTCACCATTTTAAAATCATCAATTGTTTGAAAACTCTTACCCCACTACTCACAAAGTCATGTTTTGGCAAAGAATCACAGAATGTTATGGGCTGGAAGGGATCGTGAAAGATCATCCAGTCTCAACCCCCCCCTGCCAGAGCAGGATGACCTATACCAGATCACACTGGAATGTATCCAGGTGGGTCTTGAATATCTGCAGAGTGGAAGACACCACAATCCCCCCTGAGCAGCCTATTCCAAAGAAGCAGAAATACCCTTTTCACCTCTCTGTAGGAGCAAAAGTACCATGTAGAACCAAGTCTTTCCAGTGCTGGCCTCTGGCCCCCATTCACACCAAACTCATCCTGAGTACTGTTTGCAGTTGTGGTGCCACTAGCATAATAGGGACATCTAACTACTGGAGCAAGAACCGGTCATCATTCCAGGTGTGGCATAAGAGGCATTTAACTGCTGATGTGCTGAAACAACTGAGCAAATCATGACCAATAAAGTTATATTTTTGTTGTCCAGTGAAGAAATGCAGAAGTTTTCTAGAAATGCAGAAAATCTTAACTTATCTGACTGTATTTCTTTTAGCAATACTTGCAAATAATGAATGGTGATTGATCTTGCATTAGAACTAAGTAACTCTCCAGCTTTTTAAACTAAATGTGATTGCCCCTCAGTACCCAACACACACCCAGTTTTTGGCCAGCGTCTGCAGAGATTCCTCATCAAGCAACCAACAGGTGCTCTCGCCCTTTAATTTAGACTTCAAAAAGCAAGTGAGCCAATAGGAAATTCTCCACTGCCCTCTGTATTTGATTTTTATTTCAAGTTAATATTGTAAGCTCTTCTCAGTTAACTGAAATTAGCCATGTATTATAGAAGAGTATACATGTACATTCCCTCCTTCCCAATAACCTCATTGTTCCACTTAATTATATTTCAGGAGCACATTCCCTGCCCACTAAAATACTGCCGTACACAGTAGGTTGATTCTTTCCACAGTGTCACTATGAGGTCAGAAAGATTATACTGCCTGCTTTATAAACTAGGAAGACCTTGATTGCATCTTCCTCTAAAGCCTTTTCTGAGCTCTAGTACCTATTTTTGAACAGGTCAGAACTAGCATGCAGGAGGCTGTACATAACAGCAAAGTCTACAGAACATTAAGCTTTCTCTGTCCAAATATCTGACTGATTTTCTCTGCTCTACTGCTGATTGTGTATCTAGAGTTTGAAAGCTACACCTTGCTTTTTAAGAGAAATCTACTAAAACTGAGGCATAGGAAGTTTCATCTAAACATGAGGAGGAATTTTTTCACTGTGCGGCTGACAGAACACTGGAACAGACTGCCCAGGCAAGTTGTGGAGTCTCACTCTTCAGAGATATCCAAAACCCACCCAAATGCATTCCTTTGTCTACGTGATCCTTCTCTGGCAGGGGGGTTGGATTGGATGATCTTTCAAGGTCCCTTCCAGCCCCTGACCTTCTGTGATTCTATGATAAATTATGTGAGTTAAAGGATTCTGAGCATTTAAAATTGTGTTCAGACCACACTCCTTTGGTATACTATTATTAGAGAAAGTGACAACTTCTTTTTCAGATCAAAATCAGCAATAATTTTGGGACAGAGTAAATAGTGAAAATATCATCATGTGACACAGAGTTAGTTCCCTGGCATGTTTTTTCTTTTTGAGCTGTGTGTACATTTCTGTTCCAGCATCTTTGATACACCTGTGGAGATATGCTGGAAACTCTTTTTGCCATTTGCAGACATTCCATGCCACATATAAAACAGTCTTCATTGAAGAGCACTCATTAAGCATTGCCCTTCCATTGGAGCCTGAATAGAGATGAACACTTCTTCCTTGATTTACCCACATCTGGACTGTCAGTCCATGTGTCTTCACAAGGATTATCATGGACTGAAAATTCAAGCTCAGCTTCTCAGAAGTTGCTCCTATCTACCTCTTGCAGTCCATCAGTTCTTCAACAATACCAACAGCAGTCTGTATGTGTGTTTTTCAATGTCTCATGCAGAAAGGCCAGAAACTTTAAGTTTTTATGTCAATTTGCCAAATGTAAGGCACATGGGAGCTAAGACACGACCCCACTGATGTATTTAACCTCAAAGACTCTTCTCTCTCTCCCCTACAGCTTCACCAGGAAAATGAGGCTAAACAAGACTGGTACTAAACGCGCAGACGGAGAAACCCTAGCTGCAGTCACCAGACTACTGCAGAATTCTCTGGGGATGACAAGCAGAGCTGACAAATGAAAGTGGAAGGGGGTAGAAAGAAAATGGTTTTTTTTTTTCAGCTATTCACAAAATACATCCAGCACTTGAATTAACAAATCCAAATGCACCCCCAAAAAAAAAAATAATAATAATAAAAAAAAAAATCCAGGCAGGCAAGGCAGCAAATACTCAGTTTGGTGTCCAATAACTTCAGAAGCAATGTTGGATACCAACCACTCATGTGCTCCCATCAGGTGGTTTTAAAAACTAAACCAAAAGATTTTCAAACCTCCCATGCTTCCTCCTTGTCCACGTAATTACCGCGAGTTACAGCTCGGAGTGATGCCATAGAGAGGGGGTGGGAGTGAGGTGAATGTGAACAGATAAAAGCTGGGTAAACCACTCCAGTAGTCAGGCTCATGCGAAAGTACTTAACCAGAAACAAATGCTGCTGATGCTTTTGTTCTGGTCTTTCACTGAAGCTTATTCTGCCCTTTTAATGTGTCTCCTATAGGTTGCCTCTGCCAGGCAACTGTGCGTGTGCTCAGAGTCCCAACTGCTAGCATCACATTTATTTATTTATTTTCGACCCGAATAAACTCTTAATGGCCTCACATAAAACATTTGGATTTTTTTTCTTTGTTTTTTTTTTTTTTTTTGGATGCACACTAAATAATAAAAAAGCCAGAAGCACAACAAGCCATAAGGGATTGAAAGGGATGATTGTTCAAAGCCCTATTAAAAGGTTTGTTGCTTTATTTGTATACATATTTTTTTTAACAACACAATTTCAAAGCCTTTTAAAGAAGGCTCCTCCTCTTCAGTTGCCTGCCAAGATAGTACTTAGCTGAGGGAGGGAGTGGCTGCTCTTTAAAAGATGATGGTATCTATTAGGGAGCAAGGGAAAGAGAGATATATACAAAAAAGGCTTCTCCAAAGAACAGTTGTCCAGACTGCCCAATGAAAAGCAACAAAAGATATGAGGATTAAATGGAAAGAAGATGGGAACATTAAAAAACACAGCACAGAGAGAGACATAAGAGAGAGATTTTAAAACAACCCCGGTTCTGTTCAGATCCTTTCAGTTACACCATTATACTAACTATGCTCCATACTTAGGCATCTGTCAGGTGGTAATTGTGAAGCACTCCACAGTAATTAACTCTGGCATCCCTCTTTCAGCAGGTAGGTGAGGGACAGAGACCCACTCACAGGCAGGCAGAGACCAGGTTGTACAGCTGGTTTACACAGGGGCTCAGAAGACTGACAGCACGCCACGCTATAAAGCAACAGGCCTAGAAGGGTTGCTGACAACCCATCACAGAATTAACCAGGTTGGAAAAGATCTTTAGGATCATCCAGTCCAACCTATCACCCAACCCTTCTAATTAACTGAACCATGGCACTAAGTGCCTCATTCAGCCTCCTCTAAAACACCTCAAGGGATGACGACTCCACCACCTTCCTGGGCAGCCCATACCAATGCCAATTACTCTTTTCCTGAAGAATTTCTTCCTAAAACCCAGCCTGAACCTGCCCTGGTGCAGCTTGAGGCTGTGTCCTCTTGTTCTGTCACTGGATGCCTGAAAGAAGAGACCAACCCTACCTGGCTACAGTCTGCTTTCAGATAGCTGTAGAGAGCAATGAGCTCTGCCCTGAGCCTCCTCTTCCCCAGGCTGCACACCCCCAGCTCCCTCAGCCTCTCCTCACAGGGCTGTGCTCCAGGCCCCTCACCAGCCTTGGTGCCCTTCTGTGGGCATATTCAAGCACCTCAACTTCTTCCTTAAATTGTGAGGCCCAGAACTGGACACAGTACTCAAGGTATGGCCTGACTATCACTGAGTACAGGGGCAGAAGGACTTCCCTGATGCTACTGGCCACACTATTCCTGATACAGGTCAGGATGCCAAAATGCCCCTGATGTGCTATTTCACAGGAGGTATTCAATGACTTGTTTGGGTAGAAAACAGGTCAAACAAGGCTGAAACATCGCAGATACACTGAGAATTGTGCTCCCTATCCTCTCCTTTAGAAGCTAAGTAACACATGCTTCTAAAAGTCTAGTGAGTCTAGGACTCACTCTTAGGAAATACCTCCACAGTGATACTACTGCTTGAGAGCCTGCTCCCTCAAAATACTGCCAGCAACCAGCAGTACAGACGTGACCAAACACCCCTGGATAACTTGTGCAAAACTGAGCTGCCAAGTGAGGTTCTGAATTTGCAATAGGGAGCCAATGCATTTGTCACTGATGGTGTGGCCATGCTGACCTCTGCTTGCTTAGACGGTGGTCTGTAGCTTGCTCTGACTACAGTTTTACCACACCTAGAGGTTAGGAAAGATAGATCCCTCTTTTGGATATAAGAAATCATAGATTCATAGAATGGTTTCGGCTGAAAAAGACCAAAGCTCATCCAGTTCCAACCCTCTGCCATAGGCAGGGACGCCTCCCGCTAGAACAGGTCGCTCAAGGCCTCATCCTACCTGGCCTTGAACACCGCCGGGGAGGGAGCGGCCACAGCCTCCCTGGGCAGCCTGTGCCAGTGTCTCACCACCCTCACTGGAAGAACTTCTTTCTAATCTCCTTCCCCGAGCTTCAATCAGTTCCCTCTCATGAAGTCATTACAAGCCCTTTTAAAACGTCCCTTGGCAGTTTTTTGCAGGCCCCTTTCAGTACTGGAAAGCAGCTCTAAGGTGTCCCTGGAGCCTTCACTTCTCCAGACCGGACCACCCCAGCTCTCTCAGCCTGTCCCCACAGGGGAGGTGCCCCAGCCCTCTGATCATCTGTATGGCCCTCCTCAGGGTCCACTACAGCAAAGCTTTACTTTTCCTGCTAAGCTGTTACATCGGCTCGCAATAACCAGAGCCACAGGGCACAAAAAAGTGATACAGAAGCCTCGAAAACTTCCCATGTGAAGGGTATGAGAGAAACTAGTGCAAGAGAATGTTTTCATTGTAGCTTGGCTGCACTGAAAGACCCTCCCTATCTCCTGAGGCCTGCAGCTGAACCGACAACACCAATAACTACAGGCAAAGACATGAGCCTTCCAGAAAAGGTGATCAAATCTGCTACTTCTCTCCCCTGTGAAGATCCCCTTTCTTCAGTGATTCCTCAGCATGCTTTAAAACACAAGGCTGTTACTGTGCATGACTTGCCCCTTAATTTCCAGATGGGAGACTTAAACCCATTAGGTGTCTCCAGTGACTTCTGTCAGGAGAGAGTGTTCCTGGTGAAGGTGATCATTTCAGGAGTACTCCTTTTAAAAAACAGTTTGCTTGAATTGTTCTCATCACCAGACTCATCATAATCTAATTAAAACACAACATGGGAAATGCATTTTGAAGAGCCATTAGCAGAAGAGAGACGGTCTTGCTATGGGTAATCAGTACCCCCGAGGATGAAGGAGCCAGCATCTGACTCACTAGATGTGCAAAACACTCTCCTGAGTTTTGTGAAGGATGAAGATGAGATGATGCTGTTTCTTTCAGCTAAATGCATTGCTCTTGAGATAAGAGGAGCTTGGGCTGCCACCCAGTGGAATCTGGTACCAGTTTTGTACAGTGTCAGCCTTGCAGGCACAGCTGGACAGCCAGAGCTGTAGCTCTCAAAGTAGCAGCAGAAAAAGCAGCACCTTAATGGTGCTATTGCCTCTTGCATGTCTGGTACTCTGGATCAATGGTTTCTGTATGGAAGTTTAAACGTTTGTAAATGTTAACAATGTTAGAGTCAGGCTGAAATTTTGTCTGATGTATCTGGAGTGATAGTTTCTGTAGGACAAAAGTGGATTGTTGAATAAACTTGCCCAGCAAATAGTATCAGTACACCTGTTGATTGTGTTCATATTCAGATACATAGCAGTGTTTTTATTAGCCACTTGTGTCATAAGCAACTGGGTCTTCAGGACTTCAGAAGCTAAAATTAAAACCAAACCAAACTGCTTAAGAGCAAAGGAAAATGAAATTTTCACAAGCCTTTCTTAGCTATCTGAGATAGGCTGGGTTTTTAAGCTTTAACACATCTGTGCTGCAAGTGCAAAGCAAAGACACCTGATGTGCTGTTTGGTACAGCAACCTTTCAAACAGAAGGCCTGTAAAGAATGTTGCAAAGACATTAATCTGCATACAAACCATCTTGGTCCAAAACAGGATGACAGGGTTTGTAAAGCATGACAGAACTCAGACCCTTCTCTCTATGAAAAATTGGAGGTGTTAATATAAATTGCATCTTTAAAGTGGGGCTGAACACAAAACAAGAAAACACAGAGTTCAAAGTTACCCCTACAAACACCAAGTTTCTTTGAGGGACAGTGCAGTACATTTCTAGGGAGCTGAATTCCACTCTAAATTTTAACTTCAAGCTGCCACTCCACCCCTAGGGGAATCCTTACCGGTTCGATTAAAACAACACACAAACTGAACATTAGAAAGTTAATAGCAAAAGGCAAATCTGAAACTAGGACAGGCTGTGCCCGTCTCCAAAAGTTCTATGAACAACTTATGGTCAAAATACTTTCGTGCCACAAGAGGGAGACACAGGCACATGAGTTCGTCGCTAAGAACTGAGAAGAACCTTAGCCTCCTCAAGTGACTTCTGCCTGGAGGGGTGTCTGACCCCTTTGCTCTCTCATGAACACAGAAGCAGCTCTGGAGCTGAGGGGGCTGGCATAAAGCACTTCCTACTCAGCAGCAGCAAATTATGGAAAACAGAATTAAAATTCAGGGGTGTTAGATTTTCACTGAGGTACATAGAAGGAAAGAAAAGAAGAAGAAAAGTCCAAGTAATGTTCCAAGGAAATAATACCCAAGATGAGCTTCTAGGCTTTTCTGAGAAGAGCTTGTCCTAGGAATTTCGGGGTGGAAAAGATGAGTTAGCTTCCATTAAGCTGATCTTGCCATTGTATAAACTAGATTAGTTATGGGACCAGTGCTTTATTTTAACCATAAGGGAAACTGTTTTCAACTGCCATGATAACAGGGAATGCATTTGTAACTGTGAGAGAAAAGAAGTTCAGTTAGGTGGGTGATGCTGTTGTGCATTAATACAGGTACCACTTTCACAGTTAGTCATTCATTTGTTCACACATTTAACAGACCAGCTTACAATTACCACAAATAAGGAACATCCTCTCAGAATGTGCATGTCCCTAATTCTGATTTGCATCAAGGCAGTGCCTGGAAATTAATTTCTCAGTTGCATTTGTAGCTGGACTATTTTGAGCTGCCAGTCAAATGGAAATTAGCATTCTTTTTTCTCCAGTGCTGCAGCGTATCTTGGCTTTATTAAATACTTCACAAACTGGATATCAGGAAGCATTTACAAACCAGTACTGATAATGAAATAAACCAAGATAAACACTGGAATATTGGACAGCTTTGTTAACTGTTTAAATTCATGTATTGCTGTCACTTCAGCACTGATACTATGCAAGGGTGAACCAGAGCGCTCACTTGTTCCAGCAGCTGTTGAAACTCATATCTGTGTCATTTATAGCAACCTAAACTGATGAAAGAACAGGACAGGGAAGAAAAAAATGCAGCTTGAAAGCAGAAAAGCCAGAAAGTCAGACAAGCACTGCTAATGTGAGTTATTCAGAAAATAATGCAGCAGATCACACAGAATTTAATAACCTTAAAATTAGTTTGTATTCCCTTAAAGTTAGTTTGTATTTTCCTGTTCAAGAAAATGATACTTGCTTTAAAACTTAGTCTACAGCTAACACTGTTCAATAATTTTATGTTTGAACACATAACAAAAATCAGTTTTTCTTGTCTATTATTCAGTACAGAATCTCACCTTCGTTTTATAGGTCAAATGCAAGAGATCTGAGTTTCTTCTAAAATGGACACAAACTCTGGAGTTATTCAGCTTGTTCTCAAAGGTCCTTAACATAAGTTTCCCTCCCTTGCAAGGCATTTGCTAACAGTTAAATAAATTGACCTCTTGGAAGAAATCCTTGCAGATTTTTGAGCACTTTGCAGTATCATGGCAATGCATTTCAAACAGACCAACAGCTATTGAAAGCTGAAACTGAGTTGTTCAGAGAGCTGAAAAGATGTTTTGTCTTGACAGAAATATGTTAAGAGGAGCTGATGACCCATAAGGTTTCCATACTGCACCATCAGCATAAGTGGGACTGAACATCAAATTACTGCCAAGAAGCTATCCAGTATGTGCTCAGTTGAAGACACGAAACAGATTAGCAAAGCACAAGCATACTGAATGCTGAGCAAAGTAGCGTTGAAGGTTGTGCTAGCAGGTTTATTGTTGCTTTTACATAACTAGTTCTTGCCCAACTGCACCTGTATTTTAGACCTAGGGTTCCAGGCTTCTTCTGTAGCTGCCATTTCCTTCATTTCTCTTCCACTCAGCTTGAAGAAAGTTTCCCAGGGCCTCTTCCTAAAGTCTCTTTTCAAATGTTGTGTCTGAGAAAAACACAAAACAGAAAAAAAAAATTATCATGCTCATTTTCCACCCAGACTGATGAATGAAGTTATTTTTCCTCGTGTTGTGCCTGTTTGCCTATGACAGTAAGAGATAATGGCTCTTCCTTTCTTCATCTCAGCCCAAAAACTTTTTTATATTTGTTGTAGTTAGGGTCTGGCGATCTGAAGATGGTGCGATGTTACGGAAAGATAGGGCTCCTTTCTGTGCTCTCTATGATTTCTCTATGATTCCTTTGTTATACTTAGCTTCCTGCCTGTGATGCAAGCAGAAGGAAGTGATGTTGCTACCTATCCTATATAATCCCATGCTACACGTTAATGAATGCCATTTTGCTGTCCACCACATTGGTGTTTGCATGCTGATGACCACGTGCTGCCATTATTGAACCAGGGCATTGTGGCAAAGCGGCCACACATATTGTTGACCTTCCTGTCCTCAGTCCTGTTAAGGAGAAGGGAGTGAGAGAGCAGCTGGGTGGGCATCTGAGAGCCAAGGTCAACACATCAGTCACTCTCTCACTTTAGTAACCAGCAGCAGTCAATATCATAGCACATCTGCAGTAGGCTTCCATGTGTTCATGCATAGATCTTTTCTCTCAGTACCTGAATGCATTGTTACTGAGCTGTGCCCAGAAAATATCACATGGCCACAAATAGTAGATTCCTGTGCTGGACAGACATTACAACTTCTTGACTAATCTAGTCAGGAAAAGTGCCTGAAATCATAGAATAGAATCATAGAATCAACCAAGCTGGAAGAGACCTCCAAGATCATCCAGTCCAACCTAGCACCCAGCCCTATCCAGTCATCTAGACCATGGCACTAAGTGCCTCATCCAGGCTTTTCTTGAACGCCTCCAGAGACAACAACTCCATCACATCCCTGGGCAGCCCATTCCAATGTCAATCACTCTCTCTGGCAAGAACTTCCTCCTAACATCCAGCCTAGACATCCCCTAGCACAACGTGAGACTGTGTCCCCTGGTTCTGTTAAATGTTATTTTAAAATTCAGTGTTGAGTGAGTAACCATCTAAAGGAAAGAAAAAATATATATATGAGACTTTGCTCAGAAGTTTGCTTAATCTAATTACTAGAGAAACACAGATCTTTAGTGACCTATAAAAAACACATATAGCTTCTTAGGCACTCTCACCAACCCATACATTGCAGCACAGCTATTGTATTTATAAGAAAAAAAATCAACCACCAAGATTTACTACAGTAAATCCCACTGTACTGAAAGATTTCTTCCCCTTTTGAGGTGGATTTGCACAGCTATTCCTTGCTAACAGAGCCTGTGTAACACCAGAGGACACAGCAGAGATGCGAGTGTGAAAGGTACATGCAAATGGTTAGCCAAAGGGAAATACACAAAACAAAGCTGCCTGAGAGGGTGCTTGCTTGAACTCTGGTAACATTAAGGAGGGAATGTCTCTAGGGGGAGGAGAAACATAGTAAGATTATAAGATTTTGGCATTACTTTAGAAAGTGTATCTAGAACCTTGTAAACATTCATTAATACTCAGCAAGTATGGAGTGAGGCATAACTGTTGTACTGATGGCATTGATCCAGAAGCAGTCCATTGATTTCCACTTAACTTCAGCTTATCAGAACCTACTTAGTTCCCAGTTTGTTTTAAACCACAAGTAGATGATTTTCCTATGATAATTTCTCATATGAAGAGAAGAACCTGAACAGAATTGATGGATAATCTCCATATACTAAATGATTCAGATGCGATTCAGCAGCATCACGTGTGTATATAAACATGTCTAGTTAAAAGAGGACCTGGCAGTCTGGGATGGATGATAGCAGACTGAGTCAAGAGACTGGAACAGGAAATACAGTAGCATTATTCTCTATTTCTGTGGTCAGGGCAAGATGTTAGACCTTGAGTAGCCTTAGCTCAGAAATTTCAGGATCCTTGGTTACCTTCTGTCTTGTTTCTCTGTGGCACAGTCTTCTGTGATCTGAAGATAGCAAAAATTATATTCTCTTCAAAGAACAAACACAAAACCTGAGCTTCACTTTGGCTGTAGACATCTGTTTTAACTTCTTACTATAAGACTGCCCCTTCTTCCTCAGCAGAAATTTACCATTCAGGACACACGGCAAAACTCTCCAGCCTATGCCCCTGCAGCCCCAAAAAGAATAGCAAAAAGAAAACAGATCTAAAGGACAAAAGCAAACCAGAAACAATAGAGGGGGGAGAGGAGGGGGCATCCAGAGCAGATTATCTATTACTAATGTATTAATGAAAGCCAGCTGATACTTCAAATGCTTTAGAAATCAGATAATCAGGACCAGTAAGTGCTGAATTCATGTCCTCCCACACACCACAACAGAACAGTGAAAACCCTCAGATTTACACTGTCAGTAGTAAAACCGGAGTGCAGAGTTTGAGTGCCCTTTGGAGGCAAAGAGGGAAGAGAGATCTTATCTCTGTATTATTGAGCACAATGATCCAGTTAATTAATGGATATTAACAAATCTATTCTCTTCAATTTCAAAATTGTCACCATCTCTATCTGCTGCTCACCCTGCTAGCACAGCACCTCTGAGTCAGTGTGATTTTGAGCTAACAGGCTGTGACAGCAACTGCAGACTTACTAACGACTCCCAGTAAACAAGCTGCTGGTGGTGATACTACTAGAGGCAGACTTTGATGAAAGGGGTTAGGGCTGAACCTAAGAACAATAGCTGAGGCAGGGAATTAACATCTTTTTAATCAGCTCCAATGACAACTCAAGACAAATGACATCCTGTAACACAACAGCTGGTGCCAAGTTTGGCCACTTAAAATTTCACTCTCAAAGGAGCTGGCAATAATTTCTAAGCTTCAGAGCAGCAGTTACTAATTTCTTCCTTTATGATAAACTTCTCTGAAGTCGAGACACCATGAAGACCTTGTACATTAATAGGGGCAGGTAATAAAGGCACTTATGCCATTAAGAAATAAGGAAAATAGAGTGGAGAATGTTGGTTTAATAGACAACCATGTTCAGTGCTTTCAGAAGTATGTAGGATAATTCCTGAGCATATTTGCACAGAGAAACGTACAAACACGAGTGACTGCACAACAATAGGTCCTCAGGTACTAATGGATAGTTCATAGAACCATAGGATCAACTAGATTGGAAGAGGCCTCAGTTTTCTTATTTCTGCTCATTTGTGGACTTCTATTGTAATGAGAAAAAATCACAAATTACTCACACAAATACAGCTACTCCACTTATCTAAATAGTACAATCTGGGCCCACAGCAGAAACCCTACAACCATTTCTACATGACATCACTGGTTTTCAGGCCAAGCTCCATTTCTTAAAGCAAATTATTAGTGATTTTTAAATATTTTTCCTGTCAGATGAGCTCTCCTGTGTTATATTCTTATTACACATAGGCATGTCCATTGAAGGCAGCGGGCACATCAGACCTGTCAGTGTTGAGCTCACCATGTCATGTGCTGCACACTCTCTGTGTGTGCAAACTATTTTTGAAAGCACACAGACAGACCATCTGAAACCATGGATGAGACTGCAGATTTCCTTTAAAAGCAGTGCTCAATCACAGAATCAACCAAGTTGGAAGAGACTTCCAAAAATATCCAGCCCAACCTAGCACCCAACCCTGGCTAATCAATCAGACCATGGCAGGAAGTGCCTCATCCAGGCTTTTCTTGAACACCTCCAGGGACAGCAATTCCACCACCTCCCTGGGCAGCCCATTCCAATGCCAATCACTCTGTCTGGCAAGAACTTCCTCCTAACATCCATCCTAGACCTCCCCTGGCACAACTTGAGACTGTGTCCCCTTGTCCTGTTGCTGGCAGGAGACCAACCCCTACCTTGCTACAGCCTCCCTTCAGGTAGTTGTAGACAGCAATGAAGTCTGTCCTGAGCCTCCTCTTTTCCAGGCTGCACACCCCCAGCTCTCTCAGCCTTTATTCATAGGGTTTGTGTTCCAGGCCCCTCACCAGCTTCATTACCCTTCTCTGGACACATTTCAGTATCTCAACATCTCTCTTGAATTGAGTCCCCAAGGAATGTTGCCTTCATGCTATAGTTTACAATTTATTTCACCTTCAAAAACAGCTTTGTGATGAAGGGCTTGGTTCAGAGCCAAAAGCACATATAGATATTGATATGTATCTCTCCTCACATAGACAGATTTTCAGCTAAAGAAGAGTACATTTCCATCTCAAATTTATTGTTATAGACTGCTCATGTTAGAATGATGTTTTACACATAGACACACATGGCATCCTATATAAACATACATGGGATACATTAAAATCAAGTTTTAAGGAAATACTCAGAACAAGCTTTTGCTTAGACCTCATGAAATTTACTGAGCAAGAAATAATAAGGCTAATTGCATGCCTAAGATTAGTGACATTAATTACTGTTGGGAAAATGCATTAAGAATGTAATTACAGCTACTCGTAGTAGAACACTTAAAAGAAAACAACATCTCTTCTGTTCTCAGACAGAACTTACAACTAAGTGAACAAGAACTGACTCTAGATCCTGGAAGACCTTAGAAGAAAAAACAACTTTGCCAAATTCAGCTGATGGCATGCAGAAAACAGAAAACTTGGTTAAATTCACAAGACTATATATTTATGTTCTGCTAAGATAACCTACAGAGGTCTACAGTTCATGCAGCTCTGCTTTATTTCTTCCTGTCCTGATCAACCAAGATGTCACAAAGGAAGAACAAGCACAGAAGTCTTGGAATGGAAATACAAAAGTATTTTCTTTGCCTGTTGGCTTTATTCAAGACAACACTGTACTGCCTCTGCTAAACCTACTCAGAGAACTGATGAACCTGCAGGATAAGCTATTCCCCCCATCAGGTCCTCTAAGCATATTTTAATCCCAGAAACAACAAAAAAGACCAACCAATAACATATGAAAAAAAAATTGGTCTTATAGCTCCCTGTTTAGGTAAAAGCTCTAAGCTGCCAGTCAGATGGAGCTTGATGTTTAAGTCAGGCAAATATCTACCTCTTGGCTTATTCCAGCACAAATAATAGATGTCACAAATTAAGGGTCAGGTTAGAGGTGCTCTTATTCTTGACCAACCCAGGCTATCTCAAGCACGACTTTGAGAAACATGTGGCATCATGCCACAAGCACTCTATTAATTTACAGAAAATTGAAACAAATATTTCAGCTACAGAGAAATACCAAATCATTTATTCATCTGTTACTATATGTTAAAAAGAAAATATTAATAATTCCACCGAAAGCTGATTGAAAACAGTCTACAAATATTCTTTATCATGAAGAATTTGACTAAGGGATGGATTTAGAGACATTCTGGGCACTTTCCTGAAGATATCCACAAATATATCTTGGACCTTGAGTGTGGAGAAGATTCTTGATTTAACAAACTATTAGAGGCAAAATTCATCATCTTCAGCTGTCCACAAATTTTCTTGTGGAGCTGCAGTTGAGTGAAAGCAGCAACTTCACAGACATGATTCATTTCACATTTGAAAATGCTTCTCTTTTCTTCCAGCTCACACTGTCTGAAGCACTACCTCCACTCCAAGAGGAAGGTTTTTGCTCTTATACAGCAAACTTAAAACAAGTACAGCTTTCCTTGACTGATACTCAAGGAGGAAGTCACCACTCCAGCACCACAGGTAATGTGTTCATCTTTTATTATCTAAGAAAAAACAGACCCCATATTTCCTATCTGGATCTACATAACACCTTTGAGCTAGAACTGCCTACAACACCAGAAGACTGAGTTAGTCTTTGTCACTTAATTATAAAATACTCCAATTGCTGTTTCACATGAACTATTCTTCTTTCTTTAGCATTTCCCCCTTGCTACCACCATCTTCTCTTAGTCACCCATAGTAACAGCATTTCACACTACATTTCTCTTGCTTTCAAAATAAAATACTTCTTTTCAAAGAGTCTTACTTGTTAGAAGTTAGAAAACCAGCTCCAAGGGCACGCTGATACTATGCAGAAGGGAGGTTGATAATGACAAACTTTTGAAGAACTCTGATCTTAAAACCTGACCCACACACAGAGACAAAAGTTTCCACAAACTTTGAACTCATGTGACCAACTTCATCCTCAGCAGTAGCTTCTCCTTTTTTCATATTCAAAACTTCCACTCCAATGTACACAGATTACTGCATACAGGTTACTTTGCATTTACTTCCTCCTTGCCATCTTCATTGTTTATTTGTAGTCTTCCAGCCCTGCAAATAGTTAGATAGATCAATGCAGCTGTTAAAGGAGCAGCCACAACCTGACCTTGAACACCTTCAGGGAGGTTGTGGAGCAGGGAATCACCGAATGTGATCTTTGATCACAACAATTCTTTGATCACATTCGGTGATTCTCTGCTCCACAACCTCCCTGGGCAAGCTGTGCCAGCGTCTCACCACCCTCACTGGAAAGAACTTCTTCCTAACATCTAGTTTAAATCTCCCCTCTTTCAGTTTAAGCCCGTTACCCCTTGTCCTGTCATTACAAGACCTTGTCAATAGTCGCTACCCAGCCTTCAACCTTATCAAAGGCCTTCAACCTTCTAATCTCCTCTTCTTAATTACAGAGCAGTATTAAAAGAATGTCTGCAGTAACCAGGTGTTACTTAAAGATGCAGAGACCGAAGATGTGTAATGTGATTGTTCCTCAGACAATTCCATCAAATGCACACTCTTGAAGGAAATTGGGAAGAGAAAACTGCTCAAACTTCCCAGTCTTCAAACAGAAGATGAACCTACAAGATAATGAAAGGAACGTTTTGGAAGTCTGGACAGCAGGACCAGAATGAGCTAATGTGTAACAAACTGACTGAGAGCCATGCACTTGAGAAGTTTGGAAAACTGATTTGAAATGCACTAACATTGATGGCAACCAGGAGTTAGATAACACTCCTTCACATGACAGCCAAAGCATCCATCTGCTTTCTAGAACATTTGCATGAAGAGTTTTGCATTAATAGTGATTATTTGCTCAGCATTTGCTTCCACAAAGCTTGTTCATAAATCATGTTGTACATCATGATTAAAGTCCTGGTGTAGTGCTGGCTGAATGATCCCTGACACAACACTCAGTGGAAATAATCAGGGGGGTGGTGTGAAACTCATCCTTCTGAGTAACGCTACTGGGAATATCTGACAGAACAAACCTGCACTTTATATTGGCAGCAGGGTACTAGTCTGAGAGCATCACTTCCAAACTTTACAAATCAAAGTTGCCAGCTGTCTGCTGATTTACACTCTGGACATTAGTGTTTCAACACCTCACTGTGTTTATTCTACGTCGCATGCAATGAGGCCTGTCCTGAAGTCATAAGTAGAAGCAACAGTAACAGGTTTCAGTGTAAAATGAGCACAATATAACAATAACTACATAACCAAGGTGCTAGAAGTCACTTAAAAGGAGAGGGTGAACTTTAAATGAAAGTCTGCATTAAATAGAAGTTCCTGAAGAAACACTTAAAAGTAACAGTGATATGAAGTGCAGAAACACATGAACAGAAACAACCATGCAGCTGCAAGAGTGCAGAATAAGAACAGTGAGTAACAACAAAAGGAGTAATATAGTGAAGTAAACACATGCTCATGAGTAGAGAAAGTTAAAAGTGAGGACAGGAGAACAAAGGTCAATCAGATGTAGGTTTTGCTGTCATAAAGGATAAGAGAGAAAGCAAAAACTACCAGCATAAGAAATTAACATTTAAAACCCAGATGTTTGTTCCTACACATCTTTTGAAATGGAACTAAACAGAGTTGATTTGCTTGGGTTTTGTGTATATTTTTTTAAGTAAGAGTAAGTGATTATTAGTAATAACACTGAACAACTCAGGTGTGTGCACATGTGGAGACAAACACAAGCTGAAGAGATTAAGCCTTGAATTTAGAAATGGATTCATTGATTAACATAAACCACATAGATACAAATTTAATTAAAAATATCACTCCCAAATTTGTTTAGGAAAAGTTTGTCTTTTAAAACTGTGAGGTGAACAAACAAGCCTGTCTGCTTCAATGTTTCTCTTCTCTAGTTTTCCAGTAGACATTTGTGTTGGGGTGAACTAGAGCATTTCTGTGAAAGTAACTGACAGCTTCTGAAATGTCTGAGCTTTTGTGGGACTCAGAAGGAAGGGAAGCACTGTTTTGGAAGTGGCTCTGGCAGCAACAGATTGGATTCTTACCTTTACTACCTGTGTCCAATTCTGGGCCCCTCAATTCAAGAGAGATGTTGAGATATCAGAATGTGTCCAGAGAAGGAAGACAAAGCTGGGGAAAGGCCTGGAACACAATCCCTGTGAGGAGAGGCTGAGAGAGCTGGGGGTGTGCAGCCTAGAAAAGAGGAGGCTCAGGGCAGACCTCATTGCTGTCTACAGCTACCTGAAAGAAGGCTGTAGACAGTTGAGGGTTGGTCTCTTCTGCCAGGGAACCAGCAACAGAATGAGGGGACACAGTCTCAAGTTGTGCTGGATGTTAGGAGGAAGTTCTTGCCAGGGAGTTGCCATCCCTGGAGGTGTGGAAGAAAAGCCTGAATGAGGCACTTAGTGCCATGGTCTGATTGATTAGCCAGGGCTGGGTGCTAGGTTGGACTGGATGATCTTGGAGGTCTCTTCCCATCTGGTTGATTATATGATTCTACCAGTACTGAACCACACAAAACAAGTCTCAAAACTATGGATCAGATTCTTCAGCCTCCTAAAACTGCTACAAAACTGCTTCTCAAAATTCCCAAAAGCCATTTTTCCTAAGTGAGGGATGAAATGCAAAAATTCTTTCCAGGGTCCTTAGAAAACATTATGGCAAGTGCATCAACTTACAAAAAGCATCTTACGGTCCTATGATTAAAAAAAAAATCCAAACTTCTCCAGCCAGTTATTAAAAGTCTTTCATATTTCATAGTGTCAGAGATCACAACCAGGAACTGTCAGCTTGTTACACAGAAAAGTAGGAGAAATACATGGGTATAAATCGCCGTTCTTGCTGGTCACTGAATGGACACAGAATGGTTTGGGTTGGAAGGGACCAAAGATCATTTAGTCCAACCCCCTCTGCAGTCAGCAGGGGCATCCTCAACTAGACCAGGTTGCTCAGAGCCCAGTTGAGCCTCACTTTGAATATGTCCAGAGATGGGGACCCCAACCACCTTTCTGGGCAACCCGATCCAGTGCTCCACTACCCTCATAGTAAAGAACTTGTTCCTAACATCCAATCTAAATCTCCTGAAGCTTCCACCTCATCCTGTCACTGCAGGCCTTTGGAAACAGATTCTCTCCATCCCTCCTGTAGGGTCCCTTCAGGTACTGGCAGGCTGCTACTAGGTCCTCCTGAGCTTCCTCCTCTCCAGGCTGAATATCCTCAGTTCCCTCAGCCTGTCCTCATAGCAGAGCTGCTCCAACCCTCTGATCATTTTTGTGGTCCTCCTTTTTATCTGCTCCATCAGGTCTGTGTCCTTCCTATAATGAACATGAACATACACTCCTGGTTTTATGACTTCACTTGGAAAATGGCAGCCTAGAATTACATAACCAGAATCACAGCTGGAATCAAGTATTATTATCTTTTCTAACTGAAGTACCACAAAACATCTCAGTAGAACCAATCATATAGAAGTTCTTCCCTGTCATACAGGCACATTATTTCCTCTTTGAGAGAGGTGGCAGTGCTCCATGAAAATGGAGTAATGGAAAGGTCAAATAACCAATGAGATTTTTTGAACCTTCATTTGCCTAGCCCTCCAAAATACTAATTAGACAAATTAATTGCACGTTAAAAATTCAATTTAGCTCATTCAAAGTATTAAATTAAAAATAAAATTTACTAGAGAAGATAATACATTTTATTTCTTGTGGCTGAAATTAACTTGCAACCCTCTTCACAGTCTCTAGTGATTGGTACTTTACAAAGGAGGAGAGAGATTCATCCTTTTGCTTGCCTATTTGACAGCAGCACCACAGACTTGCTGTGATCTCAGATTTAGTTAAATGTGTAGATGAAAGTAATATCTCTCCATCTTTTCTAAGTATTTGTCAAATATGACCTCCATTCTACTCAGTGGCTGGTGATTCTATCACTAACTTAGAATTGAGAGGGTACTAACTTTCTCTGCAGCCCAAGAGGGGTATGAAACTCCACCACCTATTTCCCTGAAAGTGCATCAAAGAGACAGAAAAATGAGACCATAAATACATGGTTTTCCACCCTTTGCCCCTCACAGCTACATAATCTTACTTCAGCTAGGGTTACAGGTTCAGCTATTCTCAAACAGGAGAACAGATACCCCTCCTATTACTTTACTCCACTGCCCTGTTCAAAGAAATGCAACTTTCTCAACACAAATTTAATGGAACCTGTATGCCACTCTGTACTGAAAGATGTTTCACCTGGCTGGTGAGTTAGTGGAACTTTTTGCACTTCTGGTCTGGTCTTTTCTTATTTACAGCACATACTTATCAGGGGTTACTCTAACTGCAGATTCTCTCTCCAAGACAAAATCATCACTAGGCTGCAATTTTCAATTGCTCCCCTCAGTGAAATATCACACAGAATTCCTTAGCTGAATTGAACAACCAAATCCTCTGAGGTTCCTAATTTGAGGCTAGATACAGACAAACTTCGACAAGTCTCTCATATTGTGGTTTTTGAGAATCAAATTCTAGCTGCTTCTTATACAAAAATTACTAATTTTGGTTAAAGGATCACAACGATCAGGACAGGCCTAGAGTAAAAGAGAAAGGCAAAATACAGAGGTAGTATGAAGTCTACCCGCTCTTAAAATTATTACAGATGTCAAGACTGCAAACACCTTAAAATGAACTATCTGTGCCATTGTATATTGTAACAAGTTAAAAAGTTTTCCAGCAAGACTTCTTAAGAAGGCTGGCCAGGAGGAGGGGACAGGCTCTTTTCACTTGCTCCCTGTGACAGCACAAGGAGCAATGTGTGTAAATTGCAGCAAAAGAGGTTCAACCTCAACTCAAAGGGGAACTTCTTTACTGTAAGGGTCCCAGAGCACTGGAACAGGCTTCCCGGAGAGGTTGTGGAGTCTCCTTCTCTGGAGACTTTCAAGGCCTGTCTGGATGTGTTCCTCTGTGATCTGTGCTAGATAGTATTGTCCTGCTCTGGCAGAGGGATTGGACTCAATGATGTCCTTGGGTCCCTTCCAACCCCTAACATTCTGCGATCCTGTGAAGATGCTTAAAGTGAGTCATGGTTTGAAAATAAAAACAACCTAGTTTGCAAAAGTGAAAAGACTCCAAGTGAATAGAGCTCCTTTCCTTTAGTAAAGTCAGATAGTCATCTAATACCTGATATTCATCAGTAATCACACAGAAAAAAAATGTAACTAGAAAACCGATCAGGAGAAGGCATCATTTGGAAACAATGGAAACATTAGATAACACTGAAAGTACAAGGAACAGAGCTGTGTTTTGTTGATTTGAAAGAGAACTGAAGCTAAAGGCTGCTTGAGACATGCATAACAACATGTCATACTCAACATGTATTTACATTAAAGAATTATGCATTTCCTGCTGCCAGTGAAAAACACAGGACCATAAAAGTACCAAATACCAGCTTTTTATACCCCTCCTAAGGATACCACTAGCCTCTCAAACCAAATCTTATAGCAACAGCTCATATGGGACTAAAAACTCATTTTTCCAATGTTTCTGGTGTGCACTTCAACTTTTTCTAGTTCTAAGACCGCTCCTTGGGGCATCTATTTGCTTTCCTCACTATAGCATTACCAAAGATCTGCCTTTTGTTCCCTAAACGCTTCACATTATGAATTATTTTAATCTCATTTCACTCATTTTCTGCTTCATAGAGTGGGATTTGAGGTTTCTGAAGTTTTCAAGATGACTGTTACTGATGACAATGTGTCTGGCACAGTTCCAGCTCATGTCTTACTCCATCAAAAACTCATTTTCTGTAATATTTTTCCCCTCTTTGTTTCTGCTATTCTAGAACTCAGATACACACAATCAAAAGCGACATTAGGTTATGCAGGGGTCCTCACTGTGATGCAGGGTGCGTACATTTAAAGACTAGAAAGTTTAAGATTGAAACTTAATGGAGCTAAGTCTCACTGAAGAAATTCAACCTTCATTTTTAAATGAGGAGCAAAGCCTAGTGAGAAATATGCAACAAGCTTGAGAAATTAGTTAGATGAATGAATACTTATAACCTCTATCTATTGGGTTGGACACTTCTGAAACTAAGAGTCCGAGTCTTCACCTCTCTAGCAAAGGGGGGGATACTTCCACTTATGACTGATCATTCATCTTTGAATGTTCAGAACATATTTAGGCATACTAAGTATATTTAGACACCTGAGTCAATAAGTAGTCACAAAAAGGTGTCATAATATAAGGTGTTTTAAGTTCATTTTCTCAGAATGTTCTATTGCTAATGGGCTTCTGACAGAATTCTGCAGTGCTCCTTATCCAGTATAAGCTCCTTTGGGACAGCTATGAGAAACTTCAAGGTAGTTCACTCCCAACATCAGCTTTCCCAGTTAGTTGAGCACTTGTAGCATTGGCATGTAGGTTAAGGTTGCAAAGGGAACTGTGGTCTGGAATAACACTTTGGATCACACGTGCTCAAGAACTGATGTATACAGCTTGAACAAAAAGCTCCCTCGAAAGTGGGGCTGTTTTCACCTACCTTTGTTGTTATGCTGTTATCTATAACACATAGGACATAGCACATTATGCGTTAGATAGTTCATTCTGCACTTGCCTGGCGCTTGTTAGCATCTGCAAGTTAATTGCAGAGCTGCTATTAGTAGCTCCTACAACCTCTTCCATGTGCAGATGTTACAACATTTCCAAACTGATGGTGTAGAAGAAACTGAACAACCTTCCACATTTTGGATAGGGCAAATTTCCAAATAAAAATAAGGACCTCTCTTAAAAAGAAAGGTTCCCCTGCCCAAATTTACCTTAGATGTTTACATTCTGGATAAAGCAAAGAGGTTTTTCAGAAAGGAAATTAAATTAAGGCTATTTTTATTGGATTGAAAATCACTTTGGGGCTATATGAAAGTAAAGGTTGCTCACAGCTCTCAGAAAAGTTATTCTTCATAAAATATTGTTATTATTGACTTAGGCTTACTGAATGCAAGATACTTCTCAATGGCATCCACAGTAAAAGAAATTAAATCTACAGTTTATATATAAAGGAAGTTATTTATGATTGTCTAAGTGAACAGAGCAGATCTCACAGCCAGTATAAACAGTACCACGTAAAGGAGAAAAACTGGTACAACGATAGAAAACATCTTAGATGAAAAGCAATGAAAGAGAATTAGAGTAATACTGAGTGGAGGTGTTTTGTTTTTTTTCTCTCACTCTAACATTCCCTAAAACACTATCATTCATTTTTATGAGCCTCATGAAAATATGAGGTACTTACTCCAAGCACTTGAAGTAAGCATACAGGTGGCAAGGTGGCGGTTTCTCTTGCAGCAGTGGAAGAACCACGAAACGTCGAAATGTGATCCTGCTCTGTCAAACAACTACAAAAAGCAGTAGCACTTTCTTATTCTGCTTTCATCCTGAACCACTTAAAAGTAGCTTAACAGCACATTTGGCTCTTGGTAAGATTAAGCTTCAATTGCCTGTTCAGGCTGAGAAGATTTGCAATGCCACCTTCCAAGTGGGTACACTGATGACTGGACTTTCTTTCTATGGCAAGATAACAACACATATGAAAGATCTGAACCCTGTTTCTCCTCCATGGGAAAATCCTGGCCATGAAAGGTTAAGAATGAGTATAAATCTTACAATTAAATATTTCTCTGGGTAATTGACACGAATCTTGTTAAATCATCTTGAACTTCAACACACAAGTTGACAGCACACCATCCTAGGATAGTTCATTCATTGTGTACGGAGACATACAGAGGACAGACCAAAATTGGCTGCTTTTTAAACCTCCTCACTTATGGTCCAATCTCTTTAAGTGCTAAAGGAAATGAACTCACACCCCAAAAGCTGCTAAATATTGAACCATTTATAAACAGTCCATTAATTCTGCCTTGGCTGTCTTTGTTTCCTGCTTTAAGCATCAGTGTGCTTCTACAGTACTTACAAGTCAACCAGAGAACAAGTACATAGAGTTCAACACAGAGAAATATCTCTGGGTCAAAAGTTAAGTCAGTGAGGAGAATTTTATTTTCCAAATTCTTATTTTAAGTTAAATGCACAGGGTTTTTTTTCCAACAAACTGAGATGAATTTGATAGTTCCTTACTTTTGAGATATAGCTAAAGACTGGCTACTATAGCCCATTTGTTTCCTTTCCACCAAAGTTTTAGACCTTCCAGCTGTAAGGGGTTTTATTGCCCACTGGTTGGTTGGATTTTAACTTTATTAGTGAGGTCAATTATTCCTTTTTCAAGTGATAACTGCACTAAATCAAAGATTATCAACGTTCTACAGCAGAACACGTGCCTTGCAGACAGTGTAATAAGAAGAGTTAACGTCTGCCCCACAGGTCATTCCACTCTGAGTACACAGGTTTCCTGTTCATGAAAATGTTTTGTCTTTTGCCTGTATGCAAAACCTGACAGCTCAGCTTTTTGCTTGCTTTGCATATCCAGCTGCCATTTAAGAGCCACAAGCAACATCTCCATCATGAAGGAATACCAAATAGGCACCCAATAACAGAGAAGATTAAAAAGAAAGAGGCTTTGCTTAGTGCAACCAAACTAAACACAGATTTTTTTTTTCTATTTGTTGTCCTGCATAGCTTTGCAAAGTTACAAATATTTGTGACTGCATTTAGTTGTTGCAAATAAAGTCTAAATACGTAAGCACTTAGTTTGACTTGGACAACACACCTTTTTAAAAGCTGGGGGTAAAAGTGTGTCCTTCATCCAAGGCTGTGGTGAAGTTTTGCACCAAGCCTGTGGCACAAGTTCTGTACTCAAAGTCTTCTCTACTGCAACAGCCAGGCCAAGGCCGGGCAGTGGATGAGCACCACCAGGATTAAGATGGGCAAAAATAGCTTCCACTGGCTCTAAACTGCACTGAAAGCTCCTTTACACTCATCAGAATGACCTGAGGGTCACAAAAAGAGTGCCTCAGGGACTCCAAGTTGTGCACTGGTGTATCTGAATTAAGTTACTGAAATTTGCTTACAATATACATTTGAATTACACTTATGCTTGATTAGTTCTATCATAATATTCATTTTAACTCTGGAAATAAAAGCTTTCTCTGCTACTACAGACCGTAAGCACATGGTCTGTAGCCTAGACATAAAAAATTTAGACAAATAAGTGTAGCAGAATTTCCATCTCCTGAACTTCATAGTTAAGATATGAAGGAATAAAAGACAGTTGCAGTGTTTCTATTGTTCACTATTTGGAACTGGAACATGTCCAGAGAAGGGCAACAAAGCTGGTGAGAGGCCTAGAACACAGCCTTGTGAGGAGAAGCTAAGGGAGCTGGGGGTGTGCAGCCTGGATAAGAGGAGGCTTAGGGCAGATCTCATTGCTGTCTACAACTACCTGAAGGGAGGCTGTAGACAGGTGGGGTTGGTCTCTTCTGCCATGCAACCAGCAACAGAACAAGGGGACACAGTCTCAAATTGTGCCGCAGGAGGTCTAGGCTGGATGTTAGGAGGAAGTTGTTGGCAGAGAGAGTGATTGGCATTGGAATGGGCTGCCCAGGGAGGTGGTGGAGTCGCCATCCCTGGAGTTGTTCAAGCAAAGCCTGGATGAGGCACTTAGTGCCATGGTCTGGTTGACTGGACAGGACTGGGTGCTAGGTTGGACTGGATGATCTTGGAGATCTCTTCCAACCTACTTGATTCTATGATTCTATGTTTTAAGACTTAATCCTGTAATCGTGAAATCTAGGAATTGATATCTGACTTCCCTGCTATTGCTGAAAATGTAATTTTAGACAAGAGGTGCAGAACTGGAAGGTGTGAAATCACGGCTAAGAAACAAACATAGAACATAGTAACTCACTGCATCTTTCACACACTCCCTTATGAATCAAGCATTTGCCACTGCTAAATTCACCAATTAAAAGCCTACAAGCAGTGCTGGCAGTTTGTCACACCTGTGCATCACCCTGATCAATTTATAATGCAAACAAATCACAAAGGAACACTTAGGAAACTTCCCTGTGTTGAGATACAGATTCCTTGTGTTGACACAATACAGGCAGTGCTATTTCAGCCTAATTAGGCAGCATATTTCACTTCAATTATTGAAAGATATAGTATCATTGTGGATCAGCTAGGAATGCTTTAAAGCTCAAGTATTTGAAGTGTGCTAGAAGCACATTTGGAGAATGAAGAAGGATGTTTCCCCATTTCTACTAGAAGATTATGGCAAGTGTTGGTAAAATGCTGTTGTATTTTATTCAGAACAGGCACACATTAATCATCAGCAATTTATAGTCTGCATGACTAATATAATCAGTCACAAGAAAGTATATCTGCTCTCATTTAGCTTTCATTCACCATATCATTTATAATTATCAACTCCTTTAATCAGAAATAACCTTCTTATGGAAAAAGAAAAGCTCTGACTACACAAACCAGATCCTTTTGTATCATCTTCTGAGCATTATTTACTGACTTAGGATTTTTAATCATTGTTTGTTCTATGAGTGGCCTACCCAACAACATGGAGGCTGTCACAGTTTCAAGTCACTTTGGAAATACAGCAAACAAGATTTAAAACATACCATTACTCCAACTATGTTGAAGTTCAGCTCAGGATCTGAACTCTGAAAGGAAAAACTGTGCTTGCAGAAATGCAAAACAAAAAGTACCAGGTGCAGCAACTAGAAACCACCACTTCTGTTGCTTTGGGTTATGGTGTAGAGATAGTCAGTTTTCGGTCCAAATCTTCCCTTGGGACACATGGCTTATTTAATAGTAAAAAGACTGGGCCAGAAAGCAAGATACTGTGTGCTATAATCAGGGCTTATGAAAGCCTTCACCACAAAGTAGCCCATTTTACACTGCCTGCCCCAACCAGGAGTCCAAATGAGTCTCTATGTCCGATTACCCTGCAGCAGTCAGGGGAGAACGAGAATTTTGGTGGGAAGTGATGGACTTCCTATGAGGTTACAAGACTCATGTCCCGAGAATCCTCAGTGCCGGTGGGTATCCGGCTTTTCCAGCCAAAGAAAAGCTTTTTCCACTAAATAAATCCCACCCGAGAGATGCCACTAGAGGGAGAACCAACCATGCTTACTGGAAAGCTGCTTGGGGCTTAGTGATACTACCGGCTGGGTGAGGGAGGTGGGAGCAAAAAAACCAAACCCCTTTGATTCCAGGCGAAGACAACCTCGATTTTAAAATTTAAATGTTACAAACTCTGTAGAGGCTGAATTATGTCAAACTTTTGGGAGAATCAGAGATACAAAAGCTGTGGGACGTTAAAGGGCTTTTCCACTCACTGTTAGTAAGACTGAATTCATTCATTGTAGCCCTGGTATCTGTTCGGCAGTTCCTAAGAAGCCCAGCAACAACAACAGGAGATTCTGGCTAGAATATCACTCGTTGGGAGATTGTAGGAGCCTGTTTCACTGGTTATTGTTCCTCTGTGCAGTAAAGGTCTTTTCTTCCTGCTTACCTAAGCATTCCTCAGAGTAATTTAAGCTCAAGACCCTTGTTCATCCTTTCCAGAGTATCTGTGAAGAAGATTTTTTACTTCCCTCCATCTTTGTTAACAACTTTTGAAGTTTCTAGGGGCATAATTGGATTTCCTCAGCTTTCTCTGGTATAAACCATTCTAATTCCAGTAACTGGTCCTACAGGAAAAGTCATTTGACTATTACTTTACTTTTACAGGGCATTTTAGATTCCCAATGCAATGACAACAGATCAACTTAACCCATCAAACTCCTGACAAATCCACTGCTTTAATGTCTTAGATGCCTGACAATGATTCTAATCAATCATATTTTTTTCCATATTTTGAACATCCTTCTACTTCCAGCCTTGCTTTTAGAAACTGCAATGAATCTCATCAGGTCAAGTGACTATTAGATGAAGTAATTATTCTCTTATTTTCCTATACCCACCAATGTTTTTGCATCTGCTTCTGACAATGTGTTGGCTGCCTGATTTGAGCTAAAAAAAATTCTAAGCAGCCAAATCTTTCATCTCTTTCTTTCTGGAATACCTCTTGGTATTACTTTGCAGGTTTTAGATGGTAAAAGGGGATTGGTCCCTCCAGGACAGAAAACTACAGCCATCAGCAGCTGGTTGTTGATCTTAGGGAGCACTTGAAACTTGAAATTCATGGGAAGCAAGAATTTGGGGTTGGAGCAACTGAGTGAAAGGAAAAACTCTTAGTGATTCCAGTGGAAATTCAGCAGGAGAAGGGAAAAAATACTAAATTACAGTTCCTAATGGAGATGGAAGGATTGGGCATCTACTCACTCTCCTTAAGGTCACTAAGAAGTTAATGGGACCAGATTTCCAGAAAGCTCTTCAACATATCAGGAAATAATAATGGAAAGATGTGGATTCTTTGATACTCAGACTTTAAATTATGCTTACTTCCTAACTATCAATCCCACCAAGCAGAGTTAAAATGACATTCAATCATTTTGTGTGAAAAGGACAGAAACCTTCCAAAACAAATAAATCAGCCATGACTATATCAAAAACCTGCTGAAGGCTAAAACTGCTGGAGCCTTAAAAGCCAACATTTGTTTCTGCTATTTCTGAGTGGCAGGAACCTGTGAGCTGTCTAGAACCTCTTCTGAAAGACAAAAATACATAAACCTTCTTCCTCATCTGTGCATTTTTCATGCAGTTAAGTTAGCTCTTTTTAAAACTACATTAAGAATAACAGTATGTCAGCTCATCATTCAATCTCTGCAAGCCAATTTTAACATCAAGTGTTAGGTTTTCAGAATATTATGCTAAAGTATTTCCTGGCAGAAGAGTGATTTATTATTCAATCATAGTTTTCATCCATATATCATATCAAGGACAAAGGGGTCATTAGGAGCAGCCAGCATGCTTTTACCAAGAGGAAGCCATGTTTGACTAACCTGAGAGCCTTTTACAAGGACATCACCAAGTGGATCAATGATGGTAGAATAGTGAATGTAGTTTACGTTTCAGTAAAGTATTTTAAACTGTCTCCCACAGCATCCTTCTGGCTATACTGAGGCAGTGTGGTCTGGATGATCAGGTAGTGAGGTGGATTGGGAACTGGCTGAAGGAAAGAAGTCAGAGAGTTGTGGTCAGTGGGATGGAGTCTAGCTGGAGGCCTGTAACTAGTGGAGTCCTACAGGGGTCAGTGTTGGGACCAGTTCTGTTCAATATATTCATCAATTACCTGGATGAGGGCACAGAGTGCATTGTCAGCAAGTTTGCTGGTGGCACCCAAATGGAAGGAGTGGCTGTCACACCAGAAGGCTGTGCATCCATTCAGCTAGACTTGGACAGGCTGGAGGGCTGGGCAGGAAGAAATTTAATGAAATTCAAGGACAGGTGTAGAGTCTGGCACCTGGGAAATAACAACCCCAGGTATCCTTGTAGATTGGGTTGGATTTGCTGTTGGAAGGCAGCAAAAGGGAAAAGGATCTGAGGGTCCCAGTTGATGGGAGGTTGACCATGGGCCAGCAATGTGCTATTGTGGCCAGGAGCACAACGCCATTCTGGGATGTAATAAAAGGGCTGCAGTTAGTAGGTCAAGAGAGGTTCTCCTGCCCCTCTACTCTGCCCTAGTGAGGCTGCATCTGGAGTACTGTGTCCAGTTCTGGGCCCCCAGTTCAGGAGGGACATAGAACTGCTTGGGAGTGTCCAGTGCAGAGCCATAAAGATGATGGAGTGGAACATCTCTCTAATGAGGAGATACTGGGGCTGTGCTGCTTGGAAAGGAGGAGACAGAGGAAACCTCATCAATGTTTACAAAGACATAAAGGGTGAGTGCCAGGAGGCTGGAGCCTGTCCTGGTGACAGGACAAAGGGCAATGGGTGGAAGCTGAGGCACAGGAGGTTTCGTCTAAACATGAGGAGCAATTTTTTCTCTGCAGGGGTGACAGAACACTGGAATAGGCTGCCCAGGGAGGCTGTGGAGTCTCCCTCTATGGAGATATTCAAAACCCTCCTGGACACATTCCTGTGTGATCCAGTATAGCAGATCCTGCTCTGGCAGGGGGGTTGGACNTGTCCTGGTGACAGGACAAAGGGCAATGGGTGGAAGCTGAGGCACAGGAGGTTTCGTCTAAACATGAGGAGGAATTTTTTCTCTGCAGGGGTGACAGAACACTGGAATAGGCTGCCCAGGGAGGCTGTGGAGTCTCCCTCTATGGAGATATTCAAAACCCTCCTGGACACATTCCTGTGTGATCCAGTATAGCAGATCCTGCTCTGGCAGGGGGGTTGGACTGGATGAGCTTTTGAGGTTCCTTCCATCCGCTGACATTCTGTGATTTTTGCATTTACAACATCACCATTGTGGAATTTCTCTCTGCATATAGATTGAAAACCACTGTAAAAAAAACCAAAACATTAAAAAAAGTGATTTTTTCTTTTCAATCTGATTCCCCAATAATGTTGATATTTAAGAATTTGGTAAGGGAAATAATAATGTCTTATTCATGTTGCTTATTCAGGATAGCCAAAATCTCCTGAATAGAGGGATTTTAGCTCAGCCAACACCAAATCAAAATCCTGTGCGATTTAGCCTCAAACCGACAGAAGTGTTAACCTAAAGCTGATCCAAAACAAATGTTGTATTTGTATCTCTTGCCTATTAAAACCCAAGACCAGTCACAACAATTCTCTATTCATGCTACTGTTGTTTCCAGGGATTTTGGTGCTGCCTTGTGTAATCTTATTCCACAACAGCAAGAGTCGATGGTATTTATGTGCCTTTGAAATTTCATGTTTTATTTATGCTACTGCTGCATTATACTTCTGGGCTACAGTGATATCAGCCCATGGGAAAACTAAACCTTTTTGCTGAACAGACTCCAAAATAGGTTTGGAAAGCACTACCACAAGCCATGTTTACTGAAATCTCACCCTTATTACTTTTTTTTCCCATTATTAGTAGGATCAGTGATGGATTTGGCTGCACCTGGAGCAAGGATTTCACTTTCCAATTTAGAGAATGACAAACAAGGGGAAGATAAAAAGCTATGCAGGAGAACAAGGTAACACCTTTTGGCCATTTTTGGTCTTAGTTTAGCCATTGCCAATATGGTGGACAGGGAGGGTCAGACAACTGTCAGTAAGGAACAGATGGACTAAACAGCAGCAGGACATTTAAAACACTTTAGGAGATTATTACCAAAGGCAAAATGTCTGCAGAGGAGTATTGGGGAGATAAAAACACAGAGAGGGAACTAACTGCCTCTTTGGAATTGTTCATCAGCTGTTGGACATTTCTTGGTACCTGTGATGTGAGTGTTTGCATTGAAGAAAAAGCTGAAGGGTTTAATCTAAGCCCTTCCATCAACTGAGCCAGAGATCCGATTCATGACCTACTACACGAGGATGTTAAGAATCGCATGAAAAAAAAAATGGTCAAACAAGCTAAAGCTGCTTTCAGACAAGTAGAAAATTTGAGTGTCAGACATCTGCCAGTAAATTTTGAAATATTTTTGAAGTGATCAGGTCACTCAGATAACATTTCTGTTATTTCAGAGATATTTCATGTGACTAAATGCATAGCATGTCAAAGAATTTCTTTCTTACAGGCTGACAAGTATTTGGATATACACAGAACTCAGAAGTTTGAAAGGCAGAGCATCTTAGGAATTTTTATATGCCAGTGAAAAACACTGCAGTCATTGCTCTCATAATCCTGGTCACTGGATAGTAAATTATGAGTCAAACTTCTGAGTCACATACTCTGTCTCCTTGTGACTTGGAGAAATGCCATTTGTCCGCTTCAGTCAGTCCCTTCTCTGTATCTCCTTTGCTTATCTGGAGAGAATGAGAGTGTGCTGTAATTAGTGTACTGTTGGGTGTTCTGCACAGGACACCTCTGAAATACTGAAAAGTATAAACTGAATTCTTAAGAACATATATTTGGAGAAGCTTGAGAGCATATGCATAATGCAAAAGAATGCTGGACAATATGTCTACCTTTGTCAACACCTCTGGGCTGGATGAGCAAGGTCTCTTTGAGACTGTCTGATGGATTTCCTGACTACTGCATAAAACTGTATTACTTACTAAATACTAATCATAAAGAGTGTATTTCTATTATTATTCTTACTAGGAGATGGTTCTGGAACCTTATTCCTATGAAAAGCGTATAACATTGTTCAATTTTCAGGCTCAAATTCCTGACTAGCTTGCAAACACTACTTGCTGTGCTTGTTGCACCTTACCTCACTACTTCTCCTTCAACTAATACGTTTTCAGACAATGTTAAGAAGGAGGAAATTTGCCAAGGATATGGTCAAGCAAAAACATTCAGATCCCTTATCTGCTTTGTCTTAATAGCTCTTCCCCACATATACCCCAAGTAGGATTCCTCTTTCTTATAAGAGGCCATAATCTTGAAGAGCACTTCAGAGGAACTCCTACCTATCCCTTCTGCAATGATGCTACATGTGCCTACCTCTGCTGAGGTAAACAGAAATTGAATTTGCCATCTCAAGGCACTATGACATGAGTCATGCTCACAAGATAACTGAATCAGTGCTTCATGTCCTTCACTCCAGCTGTTCAAAGCCAAGAAGCACCTACAGCACATCTGTTCTGAGTAACTTCTCAGCTTGGATATTATATTTTATATTAAGCACTTCTATTCCAGTTCTATTGCCTGAGGCTTCAAGATCATTTAGACATTAGTTATCTTTTGATATCTCTGATGTCTTTTATATTGATCACATCTTTATACTGGCACACTCAGTAAGTGAATATAGCAGATTTAAGCTCCCAGAGGATTCCATTTAATAACACCCTTTCTTGCAATCAATACTCATCTTTAAATACTGCCAGCTTTCCCTCTTCAATAGCTGGCTCCTAGACCATCAAGAATCTAATATTCCCTGTCCTACCTACCCTGCTCATTCCTCATAACAGAATGAAATTCTGGGCATAGCAGCTTAGGGACATAATGAGACAAGGTTTTAAAGGGAAGGTTACTATTTCTCACTCAGCTGATCTGAGCAGGGGCATAAGGGGAAGCACACAATCATTGCAACACAGAATCACAGAAACATCTAGGTTGGAAAAGACCCTCAGGATCACCAAGTCCAATCTGTACCCCTACTCAACAAGATTCATGTTAAACCCTACCACTAAACACCACATCCAAACAACCCTTAAACATATCCATGGGGTGGGGGGGGAAACAAACAAAACCTTCTCATTACCCACAAAATACTGTCTGCATGTCTCAAAATTCACCAAACAAACAATTTGTCCAATAGAACACTGCACTTGTTCCACTTCTCCCTCCAAATGGCACCTCCCTTACTACAACACAGACTGGCAGATCTGTTGCATCCCTGCACTACTGCCATTTGTGTAAAATTGACAACGTGTATTTAATAAACAATAAATACCCTCCCTGATCCTCAATTTTCAACTTAATACTTTTCATTAGAAAAATAACTTTATTTTTCATACTTTCTTCTACAGTTCCTACTACAACGAGTGTCTGGAGTAGTTCAGTCTGCAGAAGAGGAGTCTAAATAGAGACCTCGTTGCTCTCTACAACTACCTGAAGGAAGTTGGAACAAGGAGGGGGCATTCTCTTCCCCTTGGTGTCAAGCAACAGGACTAGAGGAAACGGTTACAAGCTGCACCAGAAGAGGTTTAGGCTGGGGATTAGGAAATATTTTTTTCGTTGAAAGGGTACTCAAGCATTGGAATGCTCTGCCCAGGGCAGTGTTGCAGTCACCATCCCTACCGGTGTGCAAGCACCATGTAGACCTGGCTCTTAGAGATCTGGTTTAGTGTTGACCCTTCAGCACTGAGTCAAAGATTGGACTGAATGATCTTGAAAGTCCCTTGCAACCAGATATATTCTGTGATTGTTTGAAGAGCATAAAACTCAACACAGAGACAAGCCAAAGAAAAAACAGTATCTTCTCAAAGGCAGAGAAATTCTGTTTTGCTGTAAGAAATTAACTGTGCAGCATCAAAGTAGGAATCAACAACTTCTAGAAGTATTCAAAGCACTAACTGCATAAATTGAGAGGTCTGAGAGCTGGAATAAACTTTATTGGGTTTGGTACATTTATAGAATCATAGAATCATTTTATTTGGAAAAGGTCTCTAACATCATTGAGTCCAACTGTCAATCCAACACTACCATGCACACTAAACCATGTCCCAGGGCACCATGTCTATACATTTTTTGAACTCTATCACCTCTCTGGGCAGCCTGGGCAGTTCCAAAGATTGGCCACTTTTTCAGTAATTTTTTTTTACCTGAATATCCAACTTCAACCTCCTCTGGTGCAACAGATGTACTTTTGCCAATCACACAGTGTATTCAAAATAACAGAATCCAGTTCTTAGTTGGGGAACCTGGTGAAATTCCTATCCCTATCCACTAAGTCTGCATGTGCTAGTTTGAAGCTAGCTGGAATATTTTGTTGAGAAGAATTAGATGCTAAGCTGTGAAAAGGAAACAATGCTGATGTCTGCTTCACTCATAGGCTTACTGAGATGTATAAAATTGTTTTTATAACAGAACATAAATATAGATAACACAGTTGCTTTCTCTGGCTCTGCCTGCTTCCCTTCTCTCCCTAACCTGCTGTCTGCTTGGCTAATCCTTCTGCTTCCTAACCCCCCTGGCCAATCCTCCAAACTCAGCTTGAACGTAAGGCAAAGGCTGGGATAAGGTAGAGGGGTGGAAGGGTGGTTGGGAGCCCCTCCTGGGGACTCTGGTTTCTGGGAGGGCTGTTGTGTTTCTATATTACCTTTTTAACTTGTATATTATAAACACCTGCTTGTATATTGTGCTAAGGTCTAAATGTAAAGCTTCATCCTAATTTCCAGCTTGGCTGAGTCTAGTCTGGGTGATTTTCACAAGAGTAGTGGGACAGATAACACCCAAACCATTCACACTGCAACTTGTGCAGAGTTATGAGAAAGAGCTTGAGGGTACATTTCTTCCCTCTTAATAATTTCGAGATTAAATCAATCTATCCACTCAGAAATTGCAGTAGATCTCAGAGCATTCTTGCTCAAGGGTGGCCTTCTGCTCGTCTGAACACCTTAAGCTGAGGCTGCCCGAAGCCCCTGTGCTGTCTCTGACAGGTCAGTCCTTCAGAACTTTCCAGGTACTGCAGAAATTGCCGAGTTTGTCAGAGCATGACATCTTGTGGACTGATGGTAGTACTACGAAAGGACTCACTGTTCTTAACCTAAATATTAGTCACGGGGAATAAACCAGCACACGGAAAGCCTGGTTCTTTTAAAAGTGACTGGGTCGTATACACAGCTGTCATCTCTTCGTGGATAAAAAGCACTGCAGAGGATAAGCTTGTGGGAAAGGAGATACATAGGCAAACCCTATGTAATGTACAGGCACTGTGCCCAGGGGTGGCAAAGTGCATGGCTTGGGAGAAGAGAGCACCTCTGGTTACTCAGCACCTCCACGGCAAGGAGCAGGCTGTCAAGATTGTCTCACTGCTATCTTCAGTCTCTTCCATTTTTCTTAACCCAGTTTCTGGCAAGCAGTTGGAAAAAGGGATAAGGATCCCTGGACATGTTGCCTGGCAGGCAGGTAGTAGGTCTCATTCCAAACCTCTGAAGAATGGGAAAGGACAGACAGTATTGAAGAGATTAAGGGTTTGGTTTTTTTTTCCCCTCATTGCTAAAAATGGAGAGCATTCAGGATTATTTTAAGGTTCAGAGCATGACTAAAAAGCTTGCTTACAAGACACATGAGCTTGCCTGGTTGTATCACTGGCTCACATCACTACCTCCTGATTAACAGTAATGGAAAAAATCTGTCTCATCATTAAGCTTCTGACTACATTTGAATACATCCCCATCCACACCTCCCGTAAATCTTTCATGACTGACATACTCAAGGAAAAACTGCTTCTTTATTTGAAATAAGCAGCAAAGCTGAGCTGTACAACAATCTAGCTAGTGCTGGTTTGTGGTTTGGGGTGTGTGTTTATTTATTTATTTCTCCTTGCTGAAACTGAGTCCAATAGTTTTAGAAAAACTTTGCCTTTGCCCTCACATCCCCTTGGCTGCTTTTTCATTTTGCACACAGGGTCTCAAATATATTCTTTCTGTTCCGAACCACCCATTAAGCTCTTCAGATGCAAACAGGATAACATTATGAAAGGTAAATATGGACAGGGGAAAAGAGGCTGTGTTTTACGGAAGAATCACTGCCATTATTCAGATGGTACTGCAACAAGTGAAACAGGTATCCTGAACAGCTGCATCTCACTGGAGCTTTGAAACACCACCATTTGTCAGGGTGGATGACTGAAACACTGTCTTTAAACTTCTCCTTCACTTACCTTTACAATTTTGCCTGAGCAGAGAAACGCCAAAGTGCTCTGAAAGCTTGGAAAGAGTTTCCTGTTCTAATTTTATGGATTTGAGAAAGGTGAAAGTTTTGGGCTGGTATATAACCCTGGTCTAAACAAAAGGGAAATTCTAAACCTTTTTATTCCTCACTTTAATTTCTTTTCCTAATGAAAAGATTCATCAGCTTAAAAATGACTTTCAAATTAAAGTCTCAGCAAGTACAGAGCAAATGCTGCACAATTAGGATAAGATTAGGGGTAAGATCCAACCCAAGATTAAGACCTTATTGGTAGTGACTACATCTCCACTGTACTGGAAACCATGATGTTCAAAAAAGCCAAATTCAGCTGTTAATCTCAAACTGAATCCCCTGATGTACTGAACACAGAGAAAAAGATGTGCATCTTGCTAAGCAACCATCAATGTCACATCAGTTTACAGACACACAGATTAAAGATGAACAAAAAGACCCCAAAAAACACCAGACTGTTTAAGTACAATATCAGAGTTAGGTGTGATTGTGAAAGGAGAAAAGAAAAATATATTTATTTTCAAGGACATGCTACCCAAGTAATTGTACTCAGTTGAAGTTGACCCACATGGCATACTAAGCCTGGCACAAACAAGTATGAACATAAGGAGAGCTAGGAATGATGACGTCAAACACTAAATCTAGCCTTCAATGGCATCTACCAGCCTCAGAGTCAAAAGCTGAGCTTTGGAGACCAGAGGAGAAACAAACCTTTTTCAATATTTGCAAAACCAGAATGTTATAAAATCCCTTTGCCTCTGCCTGAGCTGTGCTTTCTAGTTCTCAAATAACTGCTTAAGGAAGAGAAGGAAAAGAAATATCCTATCCCTTAGCTTATCCAGATATTTACTAGCAGACAGCTGAAAGTGCAATTCTTATGCCTATATAAAAAGCCACAATAAGGACTTAGGAATCAGTTAAATGATAAAAAGGAGAAGTATTAAGTAATAATTGATCAGTAATCATCAAAAAGAACAAGAATGCAGTTCTAACTCCAGATTTCTTCCTTGCCTTCCCTTCCTTCCTTTTCTTGCTTCAATTCCCCACTGAGAGTTGCTTCAAAAAACTTCTAATAGAAACTTATTGTTTTCAAAAAAGCCAAGCACAACTTCATAGGACTACAAAGACTACAAATTCTGTCTGCATTTAAGCAACAGATCCTAAGTATTGCAGTAGGTCAGGAGTATCATATCCATCATTTTTCACCCAAAAAAAACCTAGTAAAATTATGTAGACCTCTTCTGCCTGACAGAGGTAGTCAGAAATGACAGAATAATCTTCATGATGTCTCACAACTCAGTTTAACCATTCCCACATGGTTTACCAAACCTGCCTTTTTTTTTTTTTTTTGGCTAAAAAGTAAAACTAGATGAGCAATTTTTCAGGCTTCATAAGGAAACAAAACATATTTTACAGCAGAGTCACTTTGTGATTAAACCATTTAGTCTTAACTGTTTGATTTTAAAATCAGGTCTTAACTACCTTAGGAGGGAATGTGGTTCTGTTAGAGGACACAGAGCAGGCTTGAGTCATTACAAAAGATGTAAACAAACTGGATAAAGTCCAGAGAAGAGTAATAAAAATGGTAAGAGGTGTAGAAAACGACCTATGAGAGAAGGCTGAAATAATGGAGCTTGTTTAGTCTAGAGGAGGAAGGCCTGAAGTGGGACATGATCATAGACTTTAAATATGCATAATGCCCTTTCTCTAGAAGGCAAACATCAACTCTTGCCTATGTTTGCCAGGGAGATTGCAAGCAATGATTTACAAAGTTTGCAACAAAGGAAATTAAAGTTCCATATTAAGGACAGATCTCCAAGTAGAGCTTGCTAAGTCTCAGGATTCCTGGTCTGGAGAAGTTCCAAAGGGCTTTTCAAGAGTTGAAGTTTTGGACTGACTGAGAACTAAAAGCAGTACTGCAAAAATTCGTAGCATTAAGGCAAAGGACAATCTGTCAAGAAGGAATAAATATGTTATAGTTTATCTCAGAGAGAACTTTCTCATAGTTGCTTTAAATTTCTATTTAACAATTAAAACCAGTTTTAACTGCTCAGAAGACTTGGAGAGGCTCTGAATGATCTGGGAAAGTCTTTTTAATGCTTCTTAAATCTGATGGGATTTCTCCATACATGGCACATTTTATGTCTTATTCACCCAACTATTTGGTGTATGGCCACTGACACAGCAGAGCTCTTTCATGGACGTTTAGAAGTGGACAGAATCAGAGGGAATAGAGTGAAGCTGGAGGTGGAGAGATTCAGACTGAACGTGAGGAGGAAGTTGTTCAGCATGAGAGTGGTGAGAGCCTGGAATGGGTTGCCCAGGAAGGTGGTTGAGGCCCCATCCCTGGAGGTGTTTAAGATCAGGCTGGATGAGACTTCGGCCAGCCTGATCTAGGGTAGGGTGTCCCTGCCAATGGCAGGGGGGTTGGAACTTGATGATCCTTGTGGTCCCCTCCAACCCTGACTGATTCTACGATTCTATGATCCCTTTAATGCAAAAGGGTAGTCCTTGTTCTTCAATAATAATGTTGCCCTCCAGGCCAAAACTTGAACATTACAAAAGCACAAAATTTATCTTTGATTATCTTACAAACAAAACAGCTGTACACAAAAAGTGATCTCCTTTGGAAAGAAGATAAATGTGCTCTATGTGCAATTGCACACACAACCCCCTCTCCCACATTGCAGGAAGCATTGTATAGAAATCAGTAACAGATTATGAAATTCTTATACTAAAAGTAATTTTTGCAGTTTACTCACAAGGATATTGAATGTAAATGGCTTCAAAAGCTTTTCTCCCCTGTAAGTAGTTGGGAGAGTCGTGTATCCATAAACATACTTGAAAACACACACAGAGGTAAAAAAAAAATCACTAGGTTTTGTGTACAAGCATTTTAGGTCTTGTACCCAGAAACTGCTTATATTAATCTCAGCTAAAGAGGAAACAAAGGTGTCTGAAGGAAGTTAGCTGCAGCTCTATATAGACACTACATAAATCATGCATGTCTATTAACTTAAATATACCACCAAGAAGTATAAAGATGTATTCTGAACACAATTGCACAATGAGCATTTCTCAGCTGTAAATCAAACGTCTTTTTGCCCTGTCAAACTAGGAGAGAGGAACAAAAATTACTTATTTCAGCATCCAATTTAAGTGTTCACAATAGATGTCTTACACTTAACATAGATATTATCCTTGGAAAGACAGCTTAGCACCAGGAAGATGTTAAAACATAGACTATGGCTGTAAGGATAAGTTATGGAAATCAATAGCATATGAAGATATGCCAAGGTAGCACTCATGTACACTAATACTCATTACAGTTGGCTGCCTGCAGAAGGAATAAATGTTATATTTGGAATTTTGATCCTGGACATAGAAGATGGAGTTAGGATTAGCCATTTATGATAAACACTGCAAGTGTGACTTGAATTATCCAATTCAAATGTTCCCAAGTAGAGCAACATTTATTATGTGGGGAAATCTGCCCACAAATCTGTTACATTTGGACTGTTCCCATAAGCTAGGTTAAAGGTTTAGATTGGATATTAGGAAAAATTCCTTCTCTAAGAGGGTTGTGAGGTGCTGGCACAGGCTGCTCCAGCGAAGTGGTGGAGTCCCCATTCCTGATGATATTTTAAAGATGAGAACAATTATCAGGTAAGTTAGATAGATCTGCTTTCCCACTTGAGAAAAGTGGCAGACCTCAAGTGTTACTGCTCAGACATCAAAGTATTTCACACCTTCCACTTTCTTGGTCTTGGCCAATGAATTGAACTAGAAATATTTAAGTTATTGGACAGAATTTTTTTAAAAAGAAAGGAAAAATACAGCATACAGCTAAAAAATATCTGTTATATGAAAAAAAAAAACAACAATGTATTTAACTGAACATCAGAACCCACAAAAACCTCGATCTCTTCCCCAAGACTGGAGCATGATTCCTCAGGAAAGCCAATAAAGATAACTTCCAATGTCAGCAGCAGCAGGAAATTGGAATAGCAGCTACTATCTGGAAGCTCAATTCCTTTCACAAGAAGCACTCATGGAAGAAACTGAATTGCAAACAGATGACAGAAGGTGTCCCATCAGTTATGTGACCCATTAGAAAAGTCTGCATTTCAGGTCCTTAAAGGTGACAAATGCCAGAGAAGCTTTAGTTAGTCTAAAATGATAAGTCTCATCAGCAACATGTAGGTAGTTACTGATTCATTTTGCATAGTTTTGGGACAAGTATCTGCCTGTAAATAATGGAAGTGTCAATTTGATTAAAAACTGGACATGCCAAACTATCACTGTTTTGGAAGACTTAACAGCCACAGGATATTTTAGTCATCATTAGATAATTATAGACATCACACTGGTTCTTTGAGAAACCAAATCACCAGACAACTAAATAGTGAATCACTAGTTTTAGGAAAGCCCCTCCTGCAAGGCTCCTCAGAAGCTGGACTGGATGAGATTGTCCAAATTGCTGTTGTGTTCAGTTCTCACACAGGAGATGGCACTCAGCACATTCGAGAACAAAGAAAGGTCTACCAGGAACAGCCTGTGAAAATCTTCAGGGCTGCCCAAAATCCCCAGTTCCAGTGACAGTCAAGTATTTCCTGTGCAAGAGGCTAGAAGCTGAATCAATTGCTTTGTCTCATCAGTCTAGTGTCTCGTCTAGTCTCTCAAACTACGTGATGACTAGATGAGGAGTTCCTGGACTAGCCAGGAAATTAAGAACCGCATTGTGTATGATGTGTACCTAGCCACAGCCCTTTTGCCCAGTTGCACTGCAGCTGTGGTTTCAGAATAGACATGAAAGTTCTTCCATCGCTCTTACAACTCAAATTCAGCAGTTCTATAGCTCCTGTCACAATTAGCACTTGGCCTTTTCACACGTGTGCTAGTGTAGCAGCATAGGAATTATTCCATCTTAGATATCTGTAGTGATTATGAAAGCACCTCAGAGTTTCAGCATTTTTTAATCTGGATTTGGGAAAAAAAAAAAATCCTGATATTTCCTGGGGGCAAAAAAATGCATTTTCACATTTCCTAATCCTTTATAAGCAAATGCCAACAGATAATAAGAACCTGGTAAATCTTTGTAAAGACTTTTGGATTTTAATTTGTTTAATTACTAACTTCTTTTACTGTTTTTCTGAAGTGATCTACTTTTAGCTGGCAAGCAACATCCCAAAACTGCCTTCTTCAGCCAGCGACTTCAGTGGAATCTAATTTTTCCCCCTGAGCATTATGGAATTCACATTTCCTGCCTCTTGAAGCTGCTCACTCTTCAGAAAGGTTGTAAAATCTTTTTGTGGACAAGCACAGAAGGAAAACATCCTAAAAGTGCTTTTCTCAGAGTGGATTAAAACACATGAAACCGAGGGTTTGGTTAAGCAGCAGAATCTCACTGTAAATGCTGTGCTACTGCATCAGAGACCACTTGAGGAAAAGAAATAAATCCAGTTATAGTTTCTCTTCCTCTATTTATAAAGGCTTTGAAAGAAACCCTGCTAGTATGCTCTGATGGATAAAAGTAGTCAGTAGCCTATTTCTCAACAGTAAGCATCAAGAGCCTTTAAGAACATAAAACCAGAGCTCAACTTGGAGATTGAAAGCCAATTTTGAAATAGAATCATTTGCATTCTTTTGTTGAGTGATTTGTACTGCAGTGATTGCGAACTGACTACAAGAAGATAGAGTGAAAAACTGACATAACGAGTTAGGCACTAAAGGTGAACCACACACTGACAGAACTGGGAATGTAAGTTAAAGAGTCCAAATGTTAGGCAGGGAATGGTTCAATCCCTCATAGAAACTGTAACTACAAACATCCTTTCTTAGAAAATAAGGAACCCTACACATCTGCCTTTTCTTCAAACTGAAAAGAATAAGCTGGTCACAGACATGTAACCTTAATCAGATCACAAACTGCTGCACATCATTTAAGCACCAGAGGATACTATTATTTACTTAGATACATTTATTTCACATTTTAGTGTAGCCTTTCTTAGCTCATCTTACAAATACCTTCTGGCCCTGCAACAACTACTAAACGACATTTTTGGTCATCTCAGACATTTTTCTGAAGCACAAAAGCTTTTACCTGAATATTCTTCCAAATCTCTTTCCTACAAGATGATCTAAAAGGTTTTGGTTCATCACTCCAGATGTTTATTTAGACTAGATATTGTTGGGTCATGTTATCATACCCATACAATTATGGCTATTTATTTTATGGCTGCCTTTAAGCTGGAACCCTGAATTTCCTTTACAGTTCCAGCCTTTAGGAGTTAGAACCTAACTCATTTAAGGAGGTATTTAAAAGGGCAAGCTGTGATTTACTAGACTTTTTTGTTAGGCTTCTCTCTGATGAATGGAGAAAGAGAAGGTCACTCAGAACCTCGTTCAAGAGAGATACTAATCTGTAGGAGTTCATAGGTATTTGGCTAGCTGAGGTGTTAGCCAAACGTGCTCTGAAAAGAGGATGTAAGGTTTGGTCTTTTAGTGCTGGCTTTCTCTGTTTCAGTGCTATAAACGTTTGGAATAGTTCGTCAGGTTAGTTTGACCTCCTGTTCTTAAGCATCCAAAGAAAACAGTCATCACCTAGCACACCAAAACTCAATGGAGAAGCTGGAGAACTGTACCTGCATGGATTTTTCCATATAATATATTACCCACAACAATTTATTACTAAAAATAAACATTGTACTACTTGAAAGTTTATCTGAAACACGATTTCAAACTGCCATATTGACTTATCTAGAGATAAAAAGCAAGAGGAATTGGCAGCTATGACTGAATAGCTGTTCATTCATGGATTATCCACGCAAGTGTGAGCTTTTGAAATACATTTGCTAAAAAAAATTGAAACTATTGTAAAAATAAAGTGTTTTCTGGTAAGCTTTTACACTAGCTACAAGCTGAATTTTCCATTCCTTTGCCAAAGAATATCACTTACCTCTTCCTTAGCAGGATGTGTTGCTCCTACACATTATCTGCCAAACTCTCTGGCACATATCCAGACCCAGGGAGACTCAAAATCTGCTAGTTAATTTTTGTGGAGTTGGCATCTATGCATATTTGCCTGTTAAAATATGATTGCTTCCTTCCTTCATGTATTTATTTCCTGACTTTAATGGGTTTGGTTAAAACATTAGTGCAAGTGCCAGAGAAGTTATTGCATGAAGCAAAAACTCTGACCCAGAGATTCGAATATCAAGAGGGCATTTATTTTTATACAACTAGAAGAGAGCTCTTCCTTAGGTTTAAGTGCATGGACTCTAATCCTGATATTTTACCAATCAACTTGTGTTTTTAGAAACTAAAATGCAATGCCCTGTTGAGAGGATTGCATAAAAGCCACTAGTATCAACTAAAAAGAAACCTGTGCAAAGTTTGCTTTCTTTAATACTCTAAATTTACAGCCACAGTATGGCAATACATTGTTACATTCTTGAAGACTGGTGCCTTTTAAAAGGCTCAGATGTGGTCATGGGGGCAGCAGAGCAGTTAGGTCTGATGGTGAGAAGGATCAAAAGAGTGATGCCTGTGATGGTTGTGCAGTGCTGCCAATGCAGTGTGGAAAGGAAGGAAGGCGAGAATGCCACCAGCCAGCTAATGAGCCTGCTTCTGACACTTTCATAGCAAAGGCAGGCTCAGTCCAAGTGCTTTGCCTTTGCAGCTGCAACCTGTAGGAGTGTGTGAGGCCAGCTGAAGACAGTGAGTAAAGTCAGGTTCAGGAGGGAAAAGAGTAAGAACACACTTAGGATGTTGGAGGGCTTATAGAGTGCTAACATCTTTACATTTGCTCTGTCTGAATCTATTTCTTCATAAATTCCATGATGTTCTGATGTTAGTGTCTTTTGAATAAAGGATGCAAATGTAATCTTCCCATCTCTTATACCAGTAATGAAGTAAACTATGCTGTTTGACATGGGTAAGCTCCTAGAGGTACGGTATAGCTCTTCTTTTCTTTCAGTTTGAGTTACAAGATCCAGGCCTCTATTTGGTACTGGAATTCACATTTTCCCTGATCTGTGAGAATCTTTTATGCATGTTTTCCATTATTCACCAAATATCCTTCTAGATATGTGCTTTTTTCTTTTTAATAGGATCAAGGTTTTAGATCACACTCTGTGCAGAGCCTGTAGTTTTTGCCTTTTGCCTCACTTCCCTAAGTGCTAACTCTTAAGGAGCACATCTATGAAAAGAAACTGACTTCCTCGTAGGCCATGACCTTTCATGCATAATATAAATTCACATATTATGATTATAGTATAGTTCTAGTCATTCCAAAGTACTGCAGAGAGCTATTTGACATTATTGTATATAGAGTGAGGGCAAAGGGAGTTGAGCTACAAAGAGAACCAATTGTTTTTATTAATGCACAATTTAATAACTAATCATTCTGCTGAAGCATAACATACATCTTGGGAGCTGATGTATTTGTGTTAGACGTTTGTAAATCTAACCAAGCATAAACACTTGACTTCAAAGCATTCCTGGGAGGGAATGATCATATTTTAACACTATGATCAAAAAGACTCATCTTTTTTAGTTGAAATGGTTATACCTGAGGGAAGAAGTGTATTATGAGATGTGTTCCTGAATATTAATAGATATGAACATATCTTGCTTCAGCTGGGTAAAAAAGCATGATACTAGGTAAACAGTCTAGCGATGAATATTTCAGGGGCCTGAATATTGCTGTTAAGCAACACTTGGGATCTTGTTTTGCAAACAAACCTACATATCTTGGAGTTTCAGCTTTTTGCATTCTCACTAGATATTGGAATTGATATTTAAACAGGGTATTTATAAAATTATGAATAACTGAAGACACAAAGTGACGATAACCTCTGCTTCAGGTGTACATTCTGCTGAATTCAGTGCTCTCAGCAAGCCTGTTTGCAGTCTGAGAGCTGAGAATAAAAATCTGCTTGTTCATAGATATCTTCCTCTTGCTACTCTCAATCCTGATAGGCCTTGAAAGTCTCCAGAGAAGGCAACCCCCTGGGGAGCCTGTTCCAGTGCTCTCTGACCCTTACAGTAAAGAAGTTCCCCCTTGTGTTGAGGCAGAACCTCTTTTGCTGCAATTTTCACCCATTGCTCCTTGTCCTATCCCAGGGAGCAGTGAGCAGAGCCTGTCCCCCCCCCACTCCTGGCCAGCCCTCAGATACTTATAAGTATTTATCAAATCCTCTCTAAGTCTTCTGTTCTGCAGACTAAAAAGCCCCAGATCCTTCAGCCTCTCCTCATCAGACATGCCCTCCACTCCCCTAATCATCCTCATAACACTCCACTGGACCCCTTCCAGCAGATCCCTGTCCCTCTTTAGCTGGGGAGCCCAAAATTGAACACAGTAATCAAGAGGAGGTCTCACCAGGGCAGAGTAGAGGGGGAGGAGACCCTCCCTTGATCTGCTGGACACACTGTTCCTAATACACCCCAGCATCCCATTGGCCCGTTTTGACCACAAGGGCACATTGCTGTGCCATGGTTAACTTGTTAGCCACTAGGACTCCCAATATGATGGAAATAGGCATGCCAAATGAACATCTTAGTACCCCTCATTACACATGGCTTTTCTCAGGCTATGATTGCCCATGAACAAATACATAGTGTTCCATCCATGACTGGATTTTGCTCCTTGTATGATTCCAAGCACAGGTTCTTACTTCAGACTACATCAGGAACAAGAAGATTTTATTTTAAAGAAAACAGAATGCTCTTCAGAACCTAACTGCAGTGCCTACAGAATCTACACAATCATGGAAGAAAGCATGCTTCCCATGTAAATCAACCACTGGCCACATCAGGTTTTAAGGCCATCCACTTGGGCCATCTTTATCTGTCTGGTCTACCCATTATGTAATCAAGCAATGAAGCTTGTTTGAAGCCTGAAATGAAAGTCCTATGAGGAGAGGCTGAGGGAGCTGGAGTTGTTTAACTTGGAGAAGAGAAGTCTCAGGGCAGACCTCATTGCTGTCTACAACTGCCTGAAGGAGGGTTGTAGCCAGGTGGAGGTTGGTCTCTTCTCCCAGGCAACCAGCAACAGAATGAGGGGACACGGTCTCAAGTTGTGCCAGGGGAGGTCTAGGCTGGATGTTAGGAGAAAGTTGTTGCCAGAAAGAGTGATTGACATTGGAATGGGCTGCCCAGGGAGACAGTGAAGGCACCATCCCTGGAGGTGTTGAAGAAAAGCCTGGATGAGGCACTTAGTGCCATGGTCTAGTTGATTGGATAGGGCTGGGTGCTAGGTTGGACTGGATGATCTTGGAGGTTTCTTCCAACCTTGTTGATTCTATGATTCTAACAAATATCTCTGGTCAGCCAGCAGAAGAAGGCAGCATGGAGAGGAAGCAAGTGGCACTTAGCTACGGCTTGCACAGATCTCTCCCTTCAAGAATGTATCACAAGCCTCGAAATAAAATTCTACAAAAATATTGTGCAGTTGAAGGGTCAATTGTTGGTGGATTAGCACTTAGTTCCCTGGAATAGTGACATAGGAATGAGCTCATTAACAACAATATTTGTTCCTGGAACAGGGTATAGAGGCAGCTTCTCTCCTGCTGCTCAGTTTTGCTTCCCTCCTGCAATAATTCCCCTACCCCATACATTCGATTTCCTTAGACCGTGGTGTCATCTGGCAGCAGCTGCATCTTTAGCAGCAGTTGCACTTTTAGCAGCTGTTGCTGGATGTGCCACACACAGATCCAGCCAGCACACTCTAGATCAATACCCTCTCAGAGGTCTACTTGCACTGGATAAAGCACATTCCCCAGATTCTTGTTGCTGCTCTCCTCTTCCCCCATCTACCAACCCTCCTCTACTACACAAAAGGAACTACTGGAAGGCATTCTCTGAGCTCTCTCTAACCTTTTCAGGTAAAATTGACATTATTTTTTTGCCATTTTCCTCCTCAAATTGAGCTGACTTAACAATATTGTCAACATCACTCCTTAAAAGTTCTTCAAAGCATTGAAAACACACCTTACTCTATCTAGCACAGGTCAGAAAAGTGAATACCTTTAAAGATACAATTTTTGTTCAAACAGCTTTCTCAACTAGTTTATCTGCTCTTTGAATTACTAACTGGAAATGAGCTACAAAAGTAGACCCATGGTCAAGTGGCAAATCTCAGACTGAAAAACCTTTATCTCAGAAATCAGTTCCTCATCAACGGAAAATAATATGAACTTCCATACACATTTTTAATGATTAAAAAAAAATTAGAGAATGTGTCAAGACATGAAATTCAAAAGCTCTTAAAACTTAAAGTGAACTGATTGAGAATGCTATTTCAAAGGAATTAACAGAACACAGATATTACTGAAAAAACAAAACCCTTGCCAAGTAGATCTGATGAGCCTAATTATCTAAACCAGAGCCACAGAAATAAACATAGGAAACATGCACGTGCTAACAGCAGAAGGCAGGCATATAGGGTCTCCCTGATCCTTCAAGAGCAAACAGCCATCACAAACTATCATAGAATGGCAGGATTTAGAATCATAGCATCAGTCAGGGTTGGAAGGGACCACAAGGATCATCTAGTTTCAACCCTCCTGCCACAGGCAGGGACAGTCCACCCTAGAGCAGGCTGCCCAGAGCCTTATCCTGCTGGCCTTAAACACCTCCAGGGGTTTGGAAGGGACCCCTGGACATCTCATCCAAACCCCATGCTAAAGCAATGACAGAAGTTTGCTCAGGAATGCTCTCAGGTCAGTTTGAAAAGGCTCCACAGAAGGAGAGTTCAATATGAAAGAAAAACTCACTTTATTCTAACCAGGAATCTTCAAGTTCTTGCAGTTTCCCTGCTTTAGCAGATGCTTGATTCACAACATGTTTTATAAACATTGCATGGTGGCTTTGCAGTGTAATGTCTGCTTAGCATAAATAGATGACTGTCTCACATCTAAAAAGCTGTAAATGCATGTCAGAGAAGAAAGGCTGCATGCATTTGTGACAGTGGAGAAAGATTTTAGCTGAGCTGCAAAATGTGAAGCAATACATTTACGTCTTAGCAACACTTCTTACTCTAGGTGTAAGGGTGTAATGAGGGGCAGATGAATCCTGTTGTCTGAGATACTTCTACACCACTTTGCAACAGTACCTTAGGTCTGCAATCAAATGGCACATGACTGCATTTTTCATGTATGAAATGTGGGATGGTGGTGGGGAAGTGTTTCTTTTTCATCACTAAAAAGGGAATATTTCTTTTCCTCCAAGCACATTCAGTGTTCACTGCTCTATTTAGCTTTGCTGTGTTGCTGTTTTCCAAGCTGGGTTTGAAGCTTGTGAATTAGCCACTCTGCCATGTGAGGGACAGTTTCCTGATGGTGGGAAAGAGATTAAAAGAATGACAGCTTTCAAGATTTAAGTGGTGCTGCAGGGTATTAAGCTCCACAGGAGAGTTTGAACGTGTCAGAAATGTCAGGTACTTTATATTCATGGACGATTTCACAAAGCAGTTGGTCGTGCTGTCCTTGCCTTATGAAAGCCGATGGGGATGACGTGGTTACCAGTTTAAAGACTTAAGAACTGGGCCTGTCATGGGGCTGCTAGAGAGCTCTTTGTATCAAAGTGTTTTAAGGCAAACACTCCTGTAGGCATTTGCTATTAAACTGGTCAATAAAGACCACATTAAGATTTTAGTCGAGCCCCCAAACGTTCTTAAAATAAAGAAAATTTGCATTAAAGCCTTATATCAGCTTAGCATTTTTCCCTAAGTTAAAGCATCTATTGCAGGATTTAACCCTCTGTAATTACAGCTGGCCTAGTGGAAAGAAGCAGATTTACCACTCAGCTATCTAAATGTGTGGCAAGGAAATAACTGCTGAACTCTTAATATTTTACTTAGAGCCATGCACAGTGTTTTGTTTGGTTAAAATGAGGATCCAGGGTATCCTCTGTGTTAGCATCAAAAATCACAGGTGGGTTTCTAGCACCCTATTTCAGACTCCTGTCTGCAACTCTTCCAGGTCATATGAAGTAATCAAGTTATTCCAGCTTGGAGCTTATTCACCATCTCTAAGTGAAGGTGTCCCACTTGGTGTGGAACACTTACCACACCAGCAACTCTAGATGTTATGTCACTGAATGAGTTTTGTTCTAATTTGTCCAATTAGCCCACCCTTAAGTGGAACAATTTCAAGTAAAAGGGCTGAGACATACAACTGTCCAGATATGACTTTGCCCTCTGCCTTGGCAATGAAGAGCGTGAATTTGGCAATGGGGAGGATGAATCATCGCAAGACATTGAGGAATTTCAGCCTAGGCCTTAGAGTGATCAAAACTGAGGTTATACTTTTCTCCCCTGCTGTGTTTTCTCTGGGGGTAAGCATTATATGCATATCTAACAGAATGCCTCTCTTCTCTGCAGGGTCTGGAGAAACTTACATAAATCTACCCCACACATTTGCCTAAGACATCTGAGAGCTCCTCTGCCAGCTCTGAGCTCACAGACACAGGCCAGCTGTGGCCTGGAAGCCATAGATCCATTTTAGCATGGCCCTGTGCCCAAACTAAAGCATCTTGCTTCAGCAGAGCTCTGTTAATGCCTAGATAGCTTCTGGCCAGTCACACTATGGGCAGCACAGGACCACTGGTCTTTGCTTCCTTGGGACACCTTTCTGATTCCAAGTACCTCAGCTGTCCACCAGTTCTGCTGAGATTTCAGCAGTGCTGTACATGCCAAGCAATAAGTGGGCAGGCATCTCTGAGAACTAATACTTAGAGAAGTCATCTCTCCAGGCATAGGAAATATCTTTGGGTGCCAGGTGAGTGCTTAGGACAAGAGTATATTTGCCTCCTTTGTGCACCTGGTCCACCATCTTGTGAATATCCTTAAAGAGTTACAACCTTGAATAGCATTTGGATTAAAAATTCTGTTCATGCAGAGCTCAGCCTAACTAGGATATAACTGATGCAAATAAAATGTCCTATTAGTAGACAACATTAAAACTGTTTTATTTCCACCCACTTTGTTCACAACTACTGCATATACTTCTAATTTCTACCATGTGTAATCTCTTAAAGAAATTCTTTACAGCAAAGAGGAAACACAGACAACATCCTTAGGAATTCCTCTTCTCTTTGAGAGGAACAAAAATCTACACTATCTCTGAGTGCTCTTTTTCAGTACTGTTGCTATATTCTTTTGTAAGAGATGCACACATATTTTGCTGTTCCTGGCTATATGAGTAAAGCCACACTTCAACCAGGAAACTTTAATCCAATGTGTTATTTAACTTCAGCTTTACCACTGCTTGTGTTTGAGTCTCTGTCACAAACTCAACTCAGACACTAATTCTTATTTAAATAATCCATACTTATGGGTGTGCTGTAAGGAATATAAAAGCATTGTTCAGTGGCTTTATCAGCTGATAGCCTTCTAACCAAACAATGTCCTTCTATCAACATATATCCTAACACAATAATATACCTACATTTCCACTGGCATTTTCCACTGCCACTCTACTGTCACATTCTCTTGTACTAGTGGAGTAGAGATTGTTTTTTTTCCTAGCCAAATAATCTTTATACAATATAAACATTTGCAGCTACATTTCCAGCATTTTATCAAGCTGCCCAAAAGCTATTCACATATCTGGTCCCAGGGATTTGGCTACTGGACTTTGAAACACTAAAGTGACTGAGTTGGCCAGCAGTCTAAAGGTAAATGCGACAATGAGTTTGCAGCAGATCAGTCGTAGTGAGACACAACAGAAACTAAGCTGCCACTCCAACTCAAGAGCATAACTCTGTGTGAGGTGGTTTAGAGAATCAAAGAGAGCACTGAGCAAGGAACACCTACCTTAAAAACTACAATTCCTACTGAGTTGCAAAAGGTACTGCTTATTTCCCTGTGCTGTTGTTTAAAAGTATAGATTTTGAAAGGTGTATCTTGAGCACTGTAGAGACTAAGATTGCAAATCTAGACAAATAGCAGTGACACACTCTGGGCAAATGATGGACCACACCACAAAATGAAACCACAGTTCTTCGAGGAGTGAAGCAAGATTCTGGAGCAGCTAATGGCCCTTCTTGCCATTACTTCCCAAATCGCCTCTCTGGGTTTACATTTTGGGCAGGGAAGAAAGTATGGCCAGAATATCTTGGGAAATTCCTGTGATCAAATTCGCCTGCCCTAAGGCAAGGAGATGCAAGTGTAATCACTCTTTAGCTCCATCTGCTGCTGCAGGTTGGGAAGAGGGACTGAGGAGTGGTCTTGGGCCAGGGAAGAGAGCAGGGCATCTATTTCCAGGCCTCTGTGAAGACCACTGTTCAAAATCTTAACCTTTTCCATCTTCTACTTATCTTATGTAATCAAACTGAGCTCTGCAACAACATGTGCAACCCTGAGTGTCTTATTAACCAAAATAAAGAGAGTCATTGCTTGCCAACTGTGTTTTTCCAATCTCCCTCAGCTCAACGCTGCACCATCTGTCTTTGAATCATAAATATAGTAATAACATTTATTCTTTCAAGTTCTAATCACCTAGGATCACTGATCTCTGTGTTACCTTTGATTGTTTGTTTGACCTGGCATGTCACCCACTCATCAGCTGCTGCTGGGCTACTACACAGAAAACAAAAACCTTTAAATGAAAAGAATACACTATTTGTTGGTCCCCTTCTAAACTCACATTCAGACCATTTTGTGTATTACACATTACATTGAAACGCATCTGTGCTTGGATTGGATTGAAGCCAGAATGGCAAGTCCTCCTCAGACACTGGCCACTGGAGAAGAGGCTTGACCCTGCTGATTTCTCAGTTTTTTTATCGACTATATTTCTTGAGAAAGACAGACAAAACAAGAAGCTAACAGCCAGTGACTTGTTACAGGTAAATTTGCTTTCCTTCCAACACAAGAAGCTCACAGGTTTGGATGTCATTTGGGAAAATGCTGTTGCACAGCTATTTAATCTATTACACTATTTAAACGGATTGGAGAGATGAGCCAAAACGTGCACAGAACTCATTCATAAAAGGAAAATCTCCCATGATACCCAGGCTATATATGTATCTATACTCACCAAGGAGGAGGGGATGAAGTTCCTCACATTCCATTCTAAAGGGCAGAAGCTCTGAGCTGCAAAGACTGCTTCTGTGGAGCAAGAGCACAAGGGCCCCTTTCCATTAGAGAACTCCATTTATACCCCTGTGGGTTTGTCTGTGGGCAATTGCTCAATTAGTTGCTTCTCCGAGCAAAAAGAAAGGGCCTTAGACTAGGGGGCACCAGAGGTAAGCAGATGATAAAGATCAACTCCTCACAAGTCTCACCTGGAGGCCTTGGTGTGGGGAGAGGCTACTTTTTGCAACTGTCACAACATGATCTCTATAGAATGGAATCCCTTGTTGTTCAGTTTCGGGTCTGCTTCTCCTTGCAGGCAAGACTTCTTACTTACTGCACCCCAATATGGCACACACCTTGGTCTCCATAGGAATAAATACAAGCCACAGCCTTTCTACAACCCAGCCCTTGGCAGTAACACACACACAGACACACCCCACAGCCCACATCAGTGCTCTCACTGCTAGAAGCAGCACCTGACTGTGCAAACCTGTCCTGAAGTTCAGTAAGAGGTGGCACTGCACAGAGACTGAGCTGAAAAGTAAAACCCCTGAACAGAATTAGCTCACACAAGGTCATCTAATGATATGCAAAAATCCAAACTATGGTATTGTCTTCAGACCAGTCTGCCTATTCCTGACATGTCAGAATGTCTTGCACAAGGCAGTGCAGTCAGCCCTGCTGGCCCAGAGCACTGCAGTCATCTGTGAAACTGGAAGAATTGGTTTTCAGACCACATCTGTGCTGGAGAATAGAACACTTTCCTAAATGATGATCTATATAATTATCCATGAGATCAAAGGGTCAAGATATGTGTGCAACTATTGCAGAGTGGGTCTGGCACAGTGAGGGCTGTGGACGAGCGGTGCTGAGTGCCAGAAGGCTGATGTGGTATCCTCTCTCTGCACATAACCCTAGCTCCTTGTTCTTTGAAGACACACACCAGTGATGTGAATTAGTGCACATCTGCCCCCTGCAGTCACAACGCTCTTGTGGACAAGGCCTTCATGTCTTTATTCATGCTTTTTATCAGCTGATCCTTGTCATGATTCAGATATACAAAGGATATATGGCATGGATCTCTGGCAGGCAGGGACTTGGACTCAGCCAAGTGGGAAGCAGGCCACTCAGGACACAGAGAGGAGGTCACTTTCATCACAAGCCAAGACTGTGGGAACTGTTCTAGACATTAGCAGACCTTTACGTAGAAGTTCAGCGTGGAAGATGCACAGCCTATTCCATGGCAGCCAAAGTAAACAGTGCTAGCTGGGCTCCCTTATTTCTCTATTTTTGTACTAGACATTAGAAACATCTGTCCATGTGATGGTGACATATATAAATTCAGTCCATAAAATACCACCTTGCTGTTCATTGGCAATACTTTAATGTCACCACTGATCCTCTTTTGCAGTGACCAGTCAGGCCAAAGACTGTTCTATATTCCTTTTTAGGTATGAGCTGCATCATAGAATTAACCAGGTAGGAGGAGACCTCCAAGATCATCCAGTCCAACCTAGCACCCAGCCCTGTCCAATCACCCAGACCATGGCACTAAGTGCCCCAGCCAGGCTTTGCTTAACACCTCCAGGATGGCAACTCCACCACCTCCCTGGGCAGCCCATTCCAATGCCAATCACTCTCTCTGCCAACAACTTCCTCCTAACATCCAGCCTGGACCTCTCCCCTGGCACAACTTGAGACTGTGTCCCCTCATTCTGTTGCTGGTTGCCTGGCAGAAGAGACCAACCCCACCTGGCTGCAACCTCCCTTCAGGTAGTTGTAGACAGCAATGAGGTCTGCCCTGAGCCTCCTCTTCTGCAGGCTGCACACCCCCAGCTCCCTCAGCCTCTCCTCACAGGGCTGTGCTCCAGGCCCCTCACCAGCCTTGCTGCCCTTCTCTGGACACATTCCAGCACCTCAACATCTCTCTCGAATTGAGGAGCCCAGAACTGGACACAGCACTCAAGGAGTGGCCTGATCAGTGCTGAGCATAAGGGCAGCATAACCTCCCTTGTCCTGCTGGCCACACTGTTCCTGAGCCAGGCTGGGATGCTGCTGACCCTCCTGGCCACCTGGGCACACTGCTGCCTCATCTTCAGCTACTATCTACCAGTAGCCCAGGCCTCTTTCTGCCTGGCTGCTCTCAGCCACTCTGCCGCAGCTGGGAAGGGCAGTCTCGGCCTACCCTCAGGCCGACTGAGGGTGAAAGAGGTGGAGGGTTTTAGATTCGGTTTGGGCCTAGTGGGCTTTTGTACTTATTATACCTGATTGCCTTTTGTATATATGATCTTGTAAATAGAATTTCTTTTTGAACTCCCAATCAGTGTGCAGTAGCTTTGTTCTCACTCCTGGGAAGGGGTAAGAGTCATCTCTGTCATCCAGTCCTAGGCAGCTCGTGGCCTCAAACTGGGACAGAGAGGCAGGCAGAGAAAAAAATAAAGAAAATATTCATAAAACTCTTTTAAAGGGACCTGGGAGTGCTGGTGAATGAGAAGCTCAACAGGAGCCAGCAGTGTGCACTTGCAGCCCAGAAAGCTAACCAGAGCCTGGGCTGCAGCAGCAGAAGTGTGGCCAGCAGGGCCAGGGAGGTGATTCTCCCCCTCTGCTCTGCTCTGATGAGACCCCACCTGGAGTACTGCAGCCAGTTCTGGAGGCTCCATTACAAGAAGGATGTGGAGATGCTGGAGTGTGTGCAGAGAAAGGCCACAAGGATGCTCAGAGGGCTGCAGCAGCTCTGCTGTGAGGACAGACTGAAAGAGTTGGGGCTGTGCAGGCTGGAGAAGAGAAGGCTCCCAGGTGACCTTCTTGTGGCCTGCCAGGATCTGAGAAGGACCTACAAAAAAGCTGGGGAGGGACTTTTTAGGCTCTCAGGGAGTGACAGGACTGGGGAGAATGGAGCAAAGCTGGAGGTGGGGAGATTGAGACCAGACATGAGGAGGAAGTTTTTGAGCATTAGTGTGGTAAGAGGCTGGAATGGGTTGCCCAGGGAGGTGGTTGAGGCCCCATGGCTGGAGGTGTTTAAGGCCAGGCTGGATGAGGCTGTGGGCAGCCTGCTCTAGGGTAGGATGTCCCTGGGCATGGCAGGGGGGTTTGGAACTGGATGATCCTTGTGGTCCCTTCCAACCCTGACTCATACTCTGATTCTATGAAAATATCAGACCTTCCTTCTCACTAAGTTATTGGGTTGACATTTTTAATCATAGCCTGGTTTTCATCTTCAGACAATTGAAAGTCATGGCACAGTAAGAATTCCTGGGTATTTTGTAGTTTGGATCACTCTGGAGAAACACTGCCCTTTTAATTTCTGTCTCCACAACCTGCCACAGAACACACACATCAAGTGTAGCATTAGAATAATGCTAGGAAAGCAAGGAATTGTTTTAAATATCTTTAAATAAAGAAAAAAAAAGGGGGGAAAAAAGCAAACTTTCACTGTGTTCTGTCAACTTCAGAAAAAGTTAAGTTACACAGAACAGTTGTTTCCTCTATCTGATCTCCCGTCACATACACAGCCACTAAGAGAAAGCCAAACCTGTAGGATGTGTTATTACCTATTAACTCAGCCCCATAACAGGGATGTTTGGCTTGTTCCTGTCTGTTCCGTGCCTAGAACAGAGCTGTCAAACAAAGAGCCTCAATTTTAATAGTATAGAGAAGTGTCAATCAAAATAGTTTTTACCCTGCAATAGCAAAGTGGTTCCCAAGAGAAGTGCTTTTGCATCTGACCTTTCCAATACACCAGGGTTATTTGCATGGGGTAGGTACAGGAGCAATAAAAGTGCATTTTCACGTGGAAAAGGGCAGGCCTATCACATTTTACAGGACTGCCTCATTAGAGAGTCCTATTGAGAAAGAAACAGAGTGAAAAGCATAAGATTTAATGTCAGAGAGTTTAAGGCCACCGAGGATCATTAAGTTATCCAACTTTGAACATGTTGTGGGCCAAGGCATATTAATATACTTAGCCACTTCCTAAGCTTCATTATTAATTAACCTAGATATATATATATTTTTTTTAGGAAGACCTCCACCTTTAATTTTCCCCCTGATGTTTCCAAAGAATCCACTGTACCTCGATGGATTAACTTCCTGAACAGACGAGCAGTGATTTAGAGCCATTCCAAATTTGAATCTGCATAATACCACTTTCCAGCTTTTGGTCTTTATTGTACCTCTCCATACAAATTTATGTAGCCCCTCTGTGGCTTTCCCTTGGGAAAGTAATTAAACATGGAAATCTATTCATTACTTGGTAGCCTTTAAAAATCAACGAGGCAGACTGAGCCCTTTAATTCTGTCATTCTAACATAACCTTTCCAACTCCTAAACATTTGTATTCCTTCCCTGCCCTCTCTCTCCTTATGCAGCAAATATATACACCTTGGAACTATACAGAGAGGATACAGATACGGAGACATAAAGACAAAACAAATACTAATTCCACATATTTCAAAGGTAGCACCACCTTGGTCTCCCAGTAAAAATTCTCTTAGCACACCCAATATGAATCTAGAACTCTTCCCAGGCTTTTCAGGATGTCAGCCTTCATTCTGTATACACAGACTCTATTCCATATTTCTAGAGGTGTCTCCTTAGTTCTGCTAATATTAAGGCAATATTAAAGCAAGCCCGTCTCATAAACCAGTCCTGTCTTATAAATCAGTCTGGTCATCCAATACTGCACATGATTACCACATTTTTGTGTTTACTTAACATAACTTACCAGTAATAACTTCACACTTCCAAAACATAATTCAAAATTATTTAACAGGCTTTAAAAACATTGATTTCTCCATAGCCCCTTTTCAGCAACTCTCCCATTTAGCAAGTTGTCGTTGACACTGCGTCAAAATCAGTCTGTCAGCTATTTGTAGTCTGTTTAAATGTGCCTGCAGATTCCATACAGACAAAACACAGAATAGATAGAAATATAGAGAACAACATACAAGTGAGATCAAGGAAAGAAGGAAGTTTATCAAAATGAGAAGTACTGCCTTCTTCAAGAGGAACTGCTTGCATTCATCCTATTTAGTGCATAAAACTCATATGTCTAGAATTTGAGGAATAAAACCTCTAAGAATCCTTACTTCATGTTGTGCCCCAATATAGCCATTGTCAGAATCTCACAAACTGTGAGGTGACGAAGTGAACAGAGATGCTCTTCTTCCACTTCTGACCTTCTGCTTATCCAGCCTGGCAGCCTGTTAAAACAAACCGCACTTCTCTCGTTATTCACACACTCAAGTTTGCCCTGGGAGACAGTAAAAAGATAGAGAATACTCATGTTTGAGCAAAGGCTACAACCACAGAAATCAGGTACCAGAAACCACAATGCACTTTCCCTGATGCGATGGAAAAACTTCGGTTAAAAGCTGTGATACTGGCGATTTTGTTGTGCCTAGGCAAGCCTCGTCCTTTTCTCTCTGTGCTCCAGGTCCCTTCTTTCCTTAGATTAAATGCCAGAAGGTAAAATGAATTAATCTGATTTATATCAGTGGAGTGCTAAATCCTGTAACAAGTGAGTCAAGCCTCATGGTCACCTCCAAGTCTTTTTGATACCATTGCATTTCCTTAGTTAGCAAGTGAGAAGAATTCTATTTAAGAATGACACATTTTAGAGTGCAGCCAGCCTCTTCTAGTGAAAGTTTTGACTAGATCTCATCTTCCTTGAGATATTTTGCAAATATCATGTTGCAAAGTTATTATTAGGCCTTATGTTGATTTAAAAATAAAAATTCCACATGACAAAAATATTATCCTACATGTGCCTCCTCTGGCTCAAAGCTAGCAATCATCATGATGGAGTAGACATAAGTTATGAGATTTCCATGGAGGAAAGAATACTGCACCAGTGAGAGAATGTTATAATCCAGCTGTAGCAATAATTCCAAGTAGCTTTTGGGCAGTGAAGCTTTAATAAACTTAAACACTTGTGTAAGCCAGATTTATTGAAGCAGCTTCACATATTGTGGTTCTGGTTTAGGGCTTTCTATTCCGGGCAGAGCACCAACTGGAAAGATGCCTTGGAATATGCACTCCCTAGTCCACCAGAGAATCGACTGAAAATATCATATAGCTTCCCCTTTGCTCTTCCCTGTCCCCCCACTGCATGTATAACCAATCTCAAATCACAACGTGCTTCAGTATTTTATGCTGGGAAAGTTAAAGTTAAAATAAACCAAAAGGACTGTTTTACTCACCAACAGAGCATGCATCTTACTGAGCTTACACCTGAGACAGACGGTTTCTGACAGCTCCCTTCTGGGCTTGTCTTGAGTATCTGGACAAGCTTTTGCAGTGCTGCTTATTTGCTTTTTTAGTTAGGGAAGAGTTAAATATGGTATAAAATTTGTATCCGTGTACTTTGTGATGCAGTTCATCACTCACACCATCCTGGTCTCCTCTGGTTTTAATCTATTATAAGTTGTCCTATATTTTCCCCTCCAGAGCTCTCTTTAGACCCTCTCTTTACTGCTGTTTTTAACCTAACATAACATGCAAAGTCACAAAAGACCAGGTCAGAATCTACCGGGACATCAGTCCAGGAATGGACAGCAGCTGCTGCCAAGGATAGATCACTTAAAACATGTCTCTATGTGTGCTCACAGCCCAGAAGACAGCTGCATCCTGGGCTGCACTCACAGCAGTGTGGGCAGCAGGTGGAGGGAAAGGCTTCTGCCCCTCTATTCCATTCTACTGAGACTCCATCTGCAGTCCTGGGGCCAACTCTGGAGTCTTCATTACAACAGAGACATGGACCTGTTTGAATGGCATCAGAGTAGGCTACAGCAACACCGGGAGGGCTGGCTGAGAGAGGTGAGCTTGCTCAGCCTGAAGAAAAGGTGGCTCCAAGACATTCTTGCAGCTTTTCAGTACTTAAAGAGACCAGCAGAAAGATGAAGACAGAGTTTTTAGCAGGGCCCATTGTGACAAGACAAGGGGTGGGGGTTTGAAATGAAGAGGGAAAATCAGACTATGGAGAAGGAAGAAATGTTTTGCACTGAGGGTACACGGTCCCAGGTTGCTCAGATAGATGGTAGGTGTCCCATCCCTGGAACCATTCCAAGGTCAGATTGCTTGGGGCTGTGAGCAACCTGCTCGGGTTGCAGATGTCCCTGCTGACTGCAAGAGGGTTGGACTGGATGACCTTTAAATGTCCCTTCTGACCTGCTGCTCCATGATTCAAGAATGGCATCTCTTCAGATTTTGTGTTTTGGACATCTCCAGAAGCTTTTGTCATTTCCATGAGCACTTGTTCTGTGAAGAATGTAGTTTATTTCCCCATCTCTGACTTATCCAGAAACGTTTTTCATTTCTGTTTACAAATTTAAAGGCATATAATTGAATTTTGGGAGTTCTTAGCATTGTTTTCTGCTTTCAAACATAAACCACCCTGGAATTCATCTCTATTCTTTCCAATAATAATTTACACATATGACAACAAAACTTCTTTACCTTTCAAAGCACATTTGTCTTCATCATACCATGAGATCTCCAGGATCTCTTGATTCTGGGAGATTCTAGTTCAGTTCTACCGTTACAAACTTAAAGCCATGCCTGAAGCACACTGCTTTGTCTTGTGACAAGACTCTCAGTTCCTTGCTTCTCCAGAAATCAGTTTTGTGAGGAAAAGATAAAAAGTGTGACTCAATCTGTGCTTATTATTATTCAGAGTGGATGATAATTAAAATTGAAAAGAAAATTCTCTCAGAACGTTACTGTTAGTGATGCTTTCAATCTTAATCAAAGTAACCAAAGAAACCTTTCAATCTACAGCCTTCTTCGAGCAAAGCAGTGACAGTTGTGTCACCAAAAAGCACCAAGTACAGGTCTACAACATCCTCAGGGAATTAGACCTATTCATGTCCCTATCACTTCATCTCAGCAATCTGCAAAGGAATTACAGAGGGTAGGTTCACCCATATTTCTACCCAAGCATTCATGGTACCAGGTAGGAAACACAAGAGTTATATCATAGAATCAACCAGGTTGGAAGAGACCTCCAAGATCATCCAGTCCAACCTAGCACCCAGTCCTAGCCAATCAACCAGACCATGGCACTAAGTGCTTCATCCAGGCTTTGCTTCAACACCTCCAGGGACAGCAACTCCACCAACTCTCTGGGCAGCCCATTCCAATGCCAATCACTCTCTCTGGCAACAACTTCCTCCTAACATCCAGCCTAGACCTCCCCTGCCACAACTTGAGACTGTGTCCCCTTGTTCTGGTGCTGGTTGCCTGGGAGAAGAGATCAACCCCACCTGGCTACAGCCTCCCTTCAGGTAGTTGTAGACATCAATGAGGTCTGCCCTGAACCTCCTCTTCTGCAGGCTGCACACCCCCAGCTCCCTCAGCCTCTCCTCACAGGGCTGTGTTCCAGGCCTCTCACCAGATTTGGGGCCCTTCTCTGGACACATTGCAGTACCTCAACACCTCTCATGAATTGAGGAGCCCAGAACTGGACACAGTACTGAAGGCATGGCCTGACCAGTGTTGAGTATATGGCCCCTTATGACTTCTAACTTGAGCAGGGAGAACACTGTAAGATAGAGGCATATTTCCTGGGAGAAGTGGGCTTCAAGTTCATCAGATAAACTAAATATATATGTTAAATAACTAACCTCTTCATAAATTTAAATAACCCCTCCTGGAAAATAGATTATTTTTATGTTCTTTATTCCACCAAAACTGCATTGCAGTTTTCCAGTCTTTATATTTACATTATTTGCAACTCTTTCCATAAGTGCCAGTACAAATGTAACTGATGAAAATCCAGAAGAGTCATACAAATGTTCCTGAAAGCAAGGTGCATTTCTGAGCAATTCAGGTTTGGTTTGTGGTTTTTTTTTTCCTGATGAGCAATAATATATATGTATATATTAACAAAGCTTCATAATATAAAATCTCTTCCATGGCAAGTCAAACTGCCCCACTTACAGCTTATTCAGATTTCAGTTACACAGACTTCTGCATTTCAAGTTAGTGCAAATAATGAAAGTAAGAGCCTGAGCAGAACGATGTAAATACAATGGAACAAGAGGAACAGCAAATTTTTACTGACTCCCTGCATACGGTTAGGACATTTAATCAGTATATCATTAGTATTCTTTATATACAATGTCTTTAAATAATTGGCTTGTCTGAGCTATAGGCAACAGATTTACAAATTAAAATAAAATAACCTTTCACACAAAACATGGAATGTCTGACAAATATATGAAAATAAAATGCATCTAGTAACAAAAAGTCATCAATCAAAAAAAAAGAAAAAAAAAGGGGGGAGGGAATAAAGAAAGAAAAAGAAAAGGTAAAAGATGTCTTCTCTGTCTTGGAAGATCTCAAGGCACTTTCTTGGCAAATCGGAATTCTCTCCTTGGTAGAAAGTCTGCAAGACAAAAGGATGTGCCATTTTATCACGAGTTTCAAGACCCAGAGGCAGACAGCTTAGTATAACTCTGTCTATAAATCACAGTTTTTTCTGTAGATTGCATCAATCTTAAAGATGAACTCCAGAGTGCCAAAGGCTCTTGCCCTCCTGTGTACAATAAGGAGTTTTGCTGTGGCAAATCCTCAGGGTGGATGCTAAGAGGTTTAACACAGAACGGTCCATGCTGGTGAATCTTACAAGGAAGTTTCCCATGAACAATGTGCATTTCTAGATTAAGGAGTTCATTAAACACTTTAATTTTATTTGCAATGATCTCAACTAGAAACAACCAAAAAAAACCAACCACACACACAAATTAACCAAATCCATCTAAACAAAGCCAAACCAAATAAAAACAAAACCACCAGAAGAGTGAGTAATTGCTCTGAAGTGTGTGTCCTATACCCCGGGCCCGGAACATCCCCTGAGCATCTCGGCAGCTGCTCCCTGCGGTCCTTCTCCATGGGCCCTTCTCCATGGTCCTGAAACAGCCCCTGCTCTTCCCCTTCGGGTCCCAGCTTCTACCTCTCGTGGAAGATCGGCTTGCCCCCCAGACAAAGCGTCCTTTCTAGCAGAAAAATACCGTGTCTCTTTTTTTTGGATCTGAGCACTTATAGGAGAGGGAGGAAAATATTTATGTAACAGCATTGCAGCTTTTTTTTTTATGATGAAAAAGCAGTCTATTTAAGTACACATAGGAGAAACGTTTTAAAATAGTCAATTCTTCGAGTGGGAGAACCTCCAAATGCAACAGACCATTTCCAAGACTCTCTCAGATGTTACAGCAAGGGGTAATTCCCTTACAGTAAACAGGAACTATGACCCTGACCTCTCCAAGCTACTATGAGGGTGGTGAGGAAAACAGGTCCTCTCTGCCAAAAGATGGAGTAGAAGCAACCACAGAATCATGTTACAAATGCAGTGTTATCAAAGGACAAGTGTATAGAACTCCTGTGTTGCTCTGTTTGTTTGGAGGGAAGAGAGAGTGCCTCCTGCCACCCTTCATCTCTCTCAGAAAAAAACTTTTCCATTCCAAGATACTGGATATGAGTAAACATGAAGACCTGAGCTGCTTGTATCTCTAGTGGAGAGTAGCCTGTCTACTTGCTGGAGGAACAGGGTGAGGAAGCAGAGAGGCATGCAGGAAACACTCAGCTCATAGCTCCACTTTTTCCTGTAATGCTTTCTCTATTTTTAACAAGGTGGAGAGGAAAGTCAGCTTAGATACAACTTTAAGTGAATGCAGTGCACACAAGCTGCTAACATTGCTTACCATCTAAACCTTCCCTTCCTCACATCTTATCTCCTTGATGGTATTTTTGGCAGGCATATTAGAATACCTGAATTTGCAAGTCATAGAAACTTTTGATATTTTTTTAATTTTAAAGATGGAAATAGGATGAGGTAAATGCTTCTGTGCTGTGGATCTAGAGGCAGATCTTTGCCTCATCCTTCTGAGAGAAAAGGAGGAAAAAAAGCACTGAATCACCCAGAAATATCTCTGGAATCCCTGAGCCATAAACCAAGAGGTGTAAAGAGATACAGATGAGAGGAAAATAAGAGATTCAGTAGAAAATGAAAGCAGAAATCTGAAAGAGAATAAAAACAAATGGGAAATCAGGCATCTAGAAAATAAAAATAAGGCATTCAGAAAATTATTTCTATCTTTAGTCACGAAAATGAAATCCTGGCAAAGTACTGATATCCTTAGTCAATTTCTGGCTTAATGTTCCTTATTCATTCAAAACCATCTGCAAGACCTGAAAGGCAAGAGGTCCAATGTACTAAAAACAGTTGGGAGAAAGAAGGGAGAAGAAAGAAGGGAGAAGAAAGAAGGGAGAAGAAAGAAGGGAGAAGAAAGAAGGGAGAAGAAAGAAGGGAGAAGAAAGAAGGGAGAAGAAAGAAGGGAGAAGAAAGAAGGGAGAAGAAAGAAGGGAGAAGAAAGAAGGGAGAAGAAAGGGAGAAGAAAGGGAGAAGGAAGGGAGAAGAAAGAAGGGAGAAAGAAGGGAGAAAGAAGGGAGAAAGAAGGGAGAAAGAAGGGAGAAAGAAGGGAGAAAGAAGGGAGAAAGAAGGGAGAAAGAAGGGAGAAAGAAGGGAGAAAGAAGGGAGAAAGAAGGGAGAAAGAAGGGAGAAAGAAGGGAGAAAGAAGGGAGAAAGAAGGGAGAAAGAAGGGAGAAAGAAGGGAGAAAGAAGGGAGAAAGAAGGGAGAAAGAAGGGAGAAAGAAGGGAGAAAGAAGGGAGAAAGAAGGGAGAAAGAAGGGAGAAAGAAGGGAGAAAGAAGGGAGAAAGAAGGGAGAAAGAAGGGAGAAAGAAGGGAGAAAGAAGGGAGAAAGAAGGGAGAAAGAAGGGAGAAAGAAGGGAGAAAGAAGGGAGAAAGAAGGGAGAAAGAAGAAAGAAGAAATTATGTCATTTATTCTCTTCACTGAAATATGGACGTGTTCTTCAAAGCTTTTTCTCACAGCCACCAAAATGAATCCCACCTCCACTTGCAAACCAAATCAGCTAACACTGACTCATATCCTTCTCTTCCTTTCTTATTCTTGATTAGTATGAATTGAAGTCTTGATGCAGGAAGAAGTGACATACACAACTCCCCCAAACTCAAAGCTTGCAGTATTTGTCAGGAGGTGGTGGTGAAAGGAAATTAGCTTTGAAGAAACTTAAACAAATTAAATTCAGTGATTTAATATATTTTAGTGGTCAGTAACAACTGGAGTAGTTTTCCAAATTGCTGTTGCAAGTGTAACCATCATATTGATACTGAACTGCAGAAAAGAGCTCACTGGAAGCTGTTCCTTTCCTCAGTGACAGTGGTACAAATACATTTAAGTGACTAACACATCTAATATGCTCTTCATAAACAAGAATGGACCGGCTCCTTCCACATCCCGTTACCTGAAGCATTTAGCTTTGTCATATCTTTGTGATCAGTTCACTTCTGTCACCATGAACTGTTATTAACTTCAGAGAAGTTCTCAGGAGACAATTTGGGAATAAAAAGTGGTCCCAAACATTAATAAAGTCCAATCTTTGAAGATTTTATTGTCAGATCTCAGTCCAAGATGTTCTGCTTCTTCCATGCACCACCAACAAAGCCCTATTTTGAAAGGTCTGAATTAAATTTGTTGAAGTCCTCATGCAATTTTCTTTCACCAACCAGAATCCTTCATGAAATTTTGAACAGCAAGAGGTCACTCAATGCATAATTAGTGACAATGGTGACACAAGAAACTTGTAGGATATTACAGTGTTGCCTGTCAGAAGTATCTGTGCTTCTATGTATTTCTGCCTGGAGAAGAGGAGGCTCAGGAGAGACCTTATTGCTCTCTACAACTACCTGAAAGGAGGTTGTAACAAGGTGGTGGTTGTCTCTTCTACCAGACAACCAGTGTCAGAATAAAAGGACACAGCCTCAAGCTGCACCAGGGCAGGTTTAAGACGGATGTTCTTCACAAAAAGAGTGATTTGCATTGGAATGGGCTGCCCAGGGAGGCAGTGGAGTCGCAGTCTCTGGAGGTGTTCAAGAAAAGACTGGATGAGGCACTTAGTGCCATTGTTTAGTTAATTAGAAGGTGTTAGGTCATAGGTTGGACTGGATGATCTCAAAGGTCTTTTCCAACCTGATTAATTCTGCGATTCAGTGAGGAATCAGAGAGATCTTACGGCAATGCCACAACTCTCTCCAATGAACTCTTTTAATACCACATCTCTGTATGCACACCTGATACCAAACTACAAGTGTGAAACAAATCACCAGGTTATTCAACAAATAAGAAAATGAGTGGAAGAAAACGGTACTTACATATCAAACAACCTAGGACTGCGTACACAAAGGGCTCATTGCTAATCTCGTTAGCAACCTTGCACACCTCTTGTAATCTGTAAAACAAAATTAGCCACAGCAATAATGAATCTCAGTTGCTAGATTTCACCCTATTGCACAAGCAGAGCTGAAGGGAGCAAGAAGGAGAACGTGGTTTTATATCTACCCTTTGCACAGACATGCCTGACTGGTTTTTCAGTGTAGTTTTCATTTCATTTATGTTAGTCTCTCTGAAGGAATTCCATTATACACAGCTGACTGAAAGGGCATTAACAGAAAACCTTTGTATATTAAAGACCTTGGGTATACTTTGCAGCACAGTGCTAAAAAGCAACAGTTACAAAAGGACCAGCACATCAAACACTTAGTAGGAAAGGTGGCTTTTAAACAAGTCCCACTGAGAGCATTACAAGGCACTTTACTACTTACAGGCTGGCGTTGAGCAGTCCCTTGTGTTATGGTACAGTCGATGGAAGTGCTTGCTACACTCTGATGAAAATGTGACTGGCCCTGTTTGAACACAAACAAGAGTTAATTACAAGCATTCAATCTCACCGCTCTGCAGCCTCAAAAAATGACATCAACACATAGAAATAAGTTCACATTTTGGCAGGCTAAAAATGTATTTAGTCTTTTACTACACCTTAAACAACTTTGATGCAAAACAGCTGTAACAATGCTATTTAAATATCAGGGGAAAAAACAGTAATGCTACTAAACGTCTGATCTGAACCATGGGGAAAAAAAAACAGTCCTTGAGGAAAAGGGCTTTGAAATTCTAGCAGTCCAAACTTAACAGTAAGATATCTTATATGGTAAAAAAATAGAATGATCCATTAACAACAGAATTTACTTTGCTCAACAGTCATCAGAAATCCAGTGTAGAAGGAATAATGCAGATGGAATGCAGAAATTATTTCTAAAGATAAATAAAAGCAACATATTAAGCAAAAATCCGTTTCTAGGGCTTGGAAAGATGAAATCAAGTTATTCTGCCCCTGTACTCAGCACTGGTCAGGCCACACCTCGAGCACTGTGTCCAGTTCTGGGATCCTCAATTCAAGAGAGATGTTGAGGTACTAGAATGTGTCCAGAGAAGGGCAATGAAGCTGGTGAGGGGCCTGGAACACAAACCCTATGGGGAGAGGCTGAGGAAGCTGGGGGTATGAAGCCTGGAGAAGAGGAGGCTCAGGGCAGACCTTATTGCTGTATATAACTACCTGAAGGGAGGCTGTAGCCAGGTGGGGTTGGTCTCTTCTGCCAGGCAACCAGCAACAGAATGAGGGGACAGAGTNCTCTTCCGACCTGTGGTCCCTTCCCTAGGCATACAGTGTCATTGTCCTATGTTAATATTTTATAGGAATAGGTAGCTCTTTTCTCCAAAGCATGGCTCAAAGGGAACAGGTTGTCATTGAGCCCTTCCATAGTTACTGATGGCCTCAGGAAGGTATTACTGATGACATCCCAGTTGAAAAGCAGAGTTAAAAACATCACATTTGCATCACGTAACCTGCTAAGCAATACTACCACTGGCAGCCGGGGATGAGTTTCCTGACTTGGACAGAAAACACTGACATAAACTGATACTAACAGAACAACACTGAATTTTGTCTGCATCCTCTAAATTCAGCAGAAATAGAAATCCTCAAAAATTAGCTTGATTCATGCCATGTTCCAAAAGGATCCACCTAAAGCACACTGTTGGCTAACTTCCCTGTCAGAGGAAGAGACCAAGTATTTCAAGGCAAAAAAGGTATTCCTTTTACAATTCAAAAGATGGTTTATCAGTCTGGCAAAAACTAAAGCCAATTCTCTTTAGATAGTGGAGTCAAATTGCCAGAAGCTTAAGAGAAGATTCCTCTTTGACAGTGACCACACTTGAACATTAGATCTATTTTACAGTATTGCGTGGCTTCAATAAGACTTTTTCAGCCACAATTCAGCTCTGCAATGAACTGACAAAGATTTGTAACTTTGAAGGGGAAGATTGTTGCCATTTTTTATCTGAGTAATTAGGCTCAAGAGAAAGTTTGTAATTCAAACTAACCCAGGATATATGGAGACAACATCAGCTTTTGTCACTAAATAAATTTCATGTCCCTCCAGATAATATATAGTTTTCTAGCTTTCTTCCCTGCCATCAAAAATAGGCTGTTAATTTTATTTGTGCCTTAACAGAGCACTCTGTGTCAGCTGGCTTTTCAAGCTGAATTGATAGATAGCTTTATGACTCACAAGATTATTTATGATTTTTCCTATAGTCAAGGACTGTTACATATGGTTCTTATTTAGTTTCAAAATGTGTCTACTATTCTTGGCATAGCAGAAGTCTACAATCTTCTTTTTTTTTTTAAACCCTGAAACTGTAAAGATAATGGACTGTAAAGATAATGTTCATTTCCCCTTCCCTCTTCTTTTTGACAGCTTTTTAGTTTGGGATATTCTAATTCTCAGACTGTAACTTAACAGTTTGCTTAACTGAAGTTGATAGAAGAAGGATTACAGGTTGGACAGAATGAAAAAACCCAAACCAAAAGCCAAAATTAGGCTGTATTTTAAGAAAACATCTTCAATTACAGAATCTACTGAAGCTGTGAAAAAAATACCAGGCAGAAAATTCCATCACTAAAGATCTTAAGA
>WAAF01007782.1:224949-278744 GCA_013400475.1 Tricholaema leucomelas
GCGAGTGCAAAAGGACAAAGAGGAGAAAAAAAGGAGAGGGGAAGAGAGGGGGAAAGAGGGAGGAAAAAAAAGGTTGGGGCAAAGTAGGGAGAAATTCTGAGCCAGTAAAGGAATAAACATTAATAGTTTTGGAATGAAGCTGCTTTTCTTATTCTTTCCAGCTAAATTTAGTCAAACAATTTCAACAATTTTGATGGCAACTGCTCATACAGAAAAGGAATAGTAATTTAATGAATGACTCCAGAAAGAGAGCTTCAAGTATTTTTTGCCCTTTTTCATTATATGATTAAAGATTCTCAAAATACCTTCTGTAAATCTCATGGTTGTTTTAAACTCTTGTTTGTGAGCTATGAAACCTGGTCTACATTCATTATTTACCTTCCCCAGATTCTTATGTTGAGCTTCTTATGGTAGCTGAGCAGCTTCCAAAGTTAAAAATGAAAGGGAAATGGATTAAGCATTAATATAAGCAAATCTTTCTTGTCTGTCCTCCCCAGGAGAGGAATTTTCAGTCTTCCTGTGCTACACAGGAATGTTTGTGTTCTTTTCATTCCTGTCCCTCATGGACTGAAAATGGGAAGGTTCCTCCTAACTGTTTACGGCAACAGTGAAAGGCCAGCTGAGTGTGGCACCTTCCCTGTAGATGCTCTTAGGCTGCAGCTGGAGAAAGACCTTTAAAGCATTGCTTATCCTAAAGGTTTAAGGACACCTCCTCCACAAAAAAAAAAAAAAGAAAGAGACAAGAAATTAATTCTTTTCTTGCAAGGACTCTCTGAAGTTTCCAGCAAAGAACAAATGCATATTTCCAGTTCTCTTTTTCATGCTCCAACTGCCAACTATTTCTCAACCATTTCACTAATATCAACAACGTTTGAAATCACCTACAGATTTGCAGTGTCATACTCTGAAACCCTCACTTTTCTGAATTATGGAACATTTTGCACTGGAGAGTAAAGAAACATTGCAAGCCCCATGCTGTTGGCAGCTCTCTTTGCTTATATTCAGGGGGTACAATAATCTTCCAGTTGTTACAAAATAGAGTCCCTAAGGTAAGTGCATTATACAACACTATCTCAGTTTTCAAGTGCAAGTACTTGACTGTAATCATATTAAACTCCCATATTTGAAACAGCAAATTAATTTTTTGACTGATTTACACTTTTTAACCTTTCCTTGCTCTATTTGCCTGCCTTACTAAAATAAGGGAAACATCATGAGACAGAAGACAAGGTGTGCTATATCTTATACAGTAAAACTCATGGCACAGATATGTTCCTGGAAGACAGATGTAGTTCAGTAAAAAGCATTAAAATCAGTGCCCTTGGAAATAAATATTGCAGGAGTGACAAAAATTAAGGGGGGGGAAATTGCACAGAAATGAAAATATGCTCAGTTTTCCCATTGAAATACTATTTGCCAGACACAGCAGACAGGTCCTCACACATACACCACATTTTTATCAGCAACTTGTTTGCAGGTAGATATACAGCTTAGTATCTGTAGCATACAGATGTGTACATTCAGTGCCCACAACTAATAAACTCATCCTGCAGACCCAAATCAAAAAGCAGCAAATAAAGGATGATAAAACATGAAAAGGACTCTGTGCTATGTTAGTCACAGAGTCACAGGATTGCAGGATGTCAGGGGGTCAGAAGGGACCCAACGAGATCGAGTTCAATCCCCCTACTAGAGCAGGACCATACAATCTAGCTCAGGTCACACAGGAACACGTCCAGATGGCCTTGGATGTCTCCATGGAAAGAGACTCCATAACCCCTCTGGGGAGTCTGTTCCAGTGCTCTGGGAGCCTTACAGTAAAGGAGTTTCCTCTTGTGCTGAGGTGGAACTTCCTGTGATGCAGCTTTCATCCATTGCTCCTTGTCCTATGCCAGGGAGCAGTGAGCAGAGCCTGTCCTCCCCCACTCCTGACCCCCAGCCCTCACATATTTATAAACATTGATTAGATCTCCTCTCAGTCTACTCCTCGCTAAACAGCCCCAAGTCCCTTAGCCTCTCCTTATCAGGCAGTGTTTCAGTCCCCTAATCATCCTCATAGCTCTCCCTTGGACCCTCTCCAGCAGATCCCTGTTCCTCTTTAACTGGGGAGCCCCAAACTGAACACAGTAGTCAAGATGAGGTCTCACCAGGGCATAGCAGAGGGGAAGGAGAAACTCCCTTGATCTGCTGGACACACTCTTCTCAATAGGCCCCAGGATCCACTTGGCCCTCTTGACCACAAGGGCACATGGCTGTGCCATGGACAACTTGTTATCCATCAGTCAAAGATAGACTCAAATCTAAATACAGTTAGAGTGTTTTAAACGTCTACTTTTTTAACTTCTATTTCCAAGCTTCCAATTTTTTTGACTTCTAGTCCTAAACAAAGCAAATTTGATTTCACAGATGTTCAACTGAGTGCAGAACCTCAAAACAGCTAAGGTGTGACTCTTGCTGTTACTTAGAACACACACATGGATGTAAATCAAGAGCAAGCACTTGCCTTACCTGTAAAATGTTTTATGAATTTGTCTTTTAGACTGGAATCTCTTGGGAAAATTTCTGAGGAGAGAAGAGAAATAGAAGGTGTGTAATACAGCAGTTACAATAAAAGCTCTGAAAGCAAGATACACCAAGGTGCCTGCCGTGAAGAGAGCAAATACCTTCCTAAATTTGCTGTGAAGTAAATGTTCACAGATCTGTGTGTGGAAACAGCATTGTGAAATCTTTCAAGTAAGTCATATATTAGTACCAGCAGATTTTCTGACAGCCTTTTCCTGAGCTGATCTATAAGCTTGCAAACATTTATGCAAGTAATATAAATAAATTACCATGGGAGAACAACTCTTTGAGTCCCTGAACAAATTATCTGCAGTTCTTAGATAAATACAAACTGAATACCATATCTGAGGTTGCAAAGTAACAAGTACCTGAAAAATCTCCACCAGATCATCTATAGATGTGAGCCATGCCTATCTCCACTGCACTATGAGTATAGAAACATAGAATCAGTCAGGGTTGGAAGGGACCACAAGGATCATCCAGTTCCAAACCCCCTGCCATGCCCAGGGACATCCTACCCTAGAGCAGGCTGCTCAGAGTCTCATTCAACCTGGCCTTAAACACCTCCAGCCATGGGGCCTCAACCACCTCCCTGGGCAACCCATTCCAGCCTCTCACCACACTAATGCTCAAAAACTTCCTCCTCATGTCTGGTCTCAATCTCCCCCCCTCCAGCTTTGCTCCATTCCCCCCAGTCCTCTCACTCCCTGAGAGCCTAGAAAGTCCCTCCCCAGCTTTTTTGTAGGCCCTATTCAGATCCTGGAAGGCCACAAGAAGGTCACCTGGGAGCCTTCTCTTCTCCAGCCTGCACAGCCCCAACTCTTTCAGTCTGTCCTCACAGCAGAGCTGCTGCAGCCCTCTCAGCATCCTCGTGGCCCTTCTCTGGACACACTCCAGCATCTCCACTTCCTTCTTGTAATGGAGGCTCCAGAACTGGATGCAGTACTCCAGGTGGGGTCTTATCGGAGCAGAGCAGAGCAGAGGAGGAGAATCACCTCCCTGGCCCTGCTGGCCACACTTCTGCTGCTGCAGCCCAGGCTCTGGTTAGCTTTCTGGGCTGCAAGTGCACACTGCTGGCTCCTGTTGAGCTTCTCGTCCACCAGCACCCCCAAGTCCCTCTCCTCAGGAACCCTTTTGCTATGAAAAATGCTGTGTGTTTTAAAATACTCACTTTCCATAGATGTTGGGTTTTTTTACCCCAGAAAAGTACAATACAAAACATAACTCTAAGAACAGCCAAAGGAATCAGGTAGAAGAGAAACAGAGAACTCTGATCACTTGTTTTGCAGTGGGCTGCTGCCTCTGGCTTACAGCAGAAACCTTGGGTGCAAGTAACAGTTCTCAGAACCAGTGTATTTCCCCTCAACCACATAAATTTTCCACTGTACAGCTGTATTAAAAATTCTTGGGTAACTTCAATAAAGTTATTATTTCAGACAGGGACTGCATGCAACATTTCAATATGATGTTAAATTGGAAAGAAATGCTCCTTTTTTAGCACAAATCTAAGGAACATTAATAACTTCCAGAATTAGGACCTGTGGCTAAATGTATTTATTCACTAGAAGTATTTCCTTAACACTAATATAGTTTCAAATCTTTGTATTCTCCTATGCTGGTTTGGTGGGGTTTGGTTTTGGTTTGGTTTTGGTTGTTTGGGAGGTTTTTTTGGAGGGGATGTTCTTTCTTTTCTTTTTTTCAGTTCCACATCTGAATTAACATTTAGCTCAGAAGTGAGCAAGTTTCCTTTCATACTTTTGGAAGATGTTGATTATTTGCCAAAGCAAATTCTCAACACTGGCTTTAGGCAGTTTCCCAGAGGTCACATAAGTGTATTTTTCAGCTGGGGTTTTAAACTAAAATGCCCAAGCCTTACTACAACTCAGCAAGGTTAGGTGACCTGGTTTACTTCAGAGTCCTCAAAAATCTCAGCTGTAATTAACTTGTTTCCTTATTGCCAATGAAATGCCATCCCTTCCCCTTGAAACTTGGGGTTTTGAAGACATAATTGAAAATTGCACACAATGAAGCATATGAAAAGACAAAATAGTGAAACACTGTGTGTGACTTTTGAATGAGATGCCTCGAGTGAATCATTACGGGTAGATACTCAAAGCCTAGTGAAGGCTGGGCTAGGAAAAGCCATCCTTGCTTTGACAATGAAAGCTTAGACCCAGGTCCTTTCAAAGTCTGTAGAATTTTCCATGGGAATAGTACCTGTCTTTTGCCCCATAATAATTATGTTCAGGAAGAGTCAGGTTTACAATATAAAACTCTACCTCCAAATACCCAGAAGGCAAAACAGGGTAACAGATTTGATGCCCAGGCAGGAGATAGACATGGCAAGCAGCAAACTGCAGCTGCAGGGCTGTGTCAGTAAGTCTGAGAAGGAATGCTGCATGGCCTGCTTCATATAAATAACCTACATCAGCCCAAGGTTCACACCAGTTCTACTATGGCTGTCCCAGCATGGAAAACTAGGTCAGTGGTGTGTTGGAAATGGCTGAATGATGCTGTGTGCTGCTCCTCCCCTGCTGTGCCTGCTGTCCCTCTAGGCAGCAAACAGCTTTTCAACACGTGCCCACCTTCCAGCTTCCCTCAAGTGCTCATTTTCCCAATAGCACAGCGCATTTGCTTGGTAAAGCAGAAGCAGTGAGCCCCCAGCCCTCCACAAAGGCAACCTAAGCTCATCTGCATAAAACTCACGGGCAGCACAGGTTGCTGAAACACTTCTGGCCGCTGGCTCTAACGACAGGAGGACCTCCCCTGAACAATGCCCAACACAAGCACAGTAATTTTCTTCCATCTACCAGCCAAGCTCTCTGACCTGCACACTACTGTAAGGCTGAGGTCTCAAAGGATTTAGCATTTCTATCAAACTAAAAAAGACCTTTTTGAACAGAGTATGTATCACCGGCTCCCAACCAAACCACACTGCAACCGAAGCAGGATCTCAAGTCTGCGTGGGATGCTTTGAAAAACCAGCAAAAAGCCATCAAGGCAAAACCTCTGCAACAGCTTTTCCTGGCATCTAACAGGCTCCTAGTTACTCCAGTCATATTTGGTGTGGTACCTATCACCTATTACGACAGGTAGTTTAATATCACTCCTCACAATACACACTCACCATGCAAATGAAAGTCCTTTGAAGTATTAACTTCACAAAGGCAAAGCAGAAACATGAATACAAAGTATTACTAAAAGCAGAACACTTGTATGTCACACTGGGAAAACAAACACACACAACACCAAAACCACTAAAGAAATAAGACAATAAGACAGAATGTTTTAAGTGGGAAACACAGATGAACAGGAAATATTAAGTGGAGTGGGTTTATCCAATCCATTCTTGCCTCAAGACCATGCTCCACAAACCAGAAATATATACATAGCACATATCCCATGGGATGTAGTAACTGATTGCTTTTAATCAGCTGGGAGAATATCTGGACTGTGGCATTATGCCCAGGCTTACAAAACCTGCCACTGCTCACCAGAGTACATCTGAGTTAAAAGGCACTTGTGCTACTGACCTTGGGTTCATCCTGGGTATGATCTCAGTTTATAATCATAAATAATCTTAGCTCAAAGATTTCTTATTTACATTCAGACCTCTCTATGTGTCCTTAGAGAATTATCTGAGGCGACTTGCTGCCCATCCCACACCCCTTCCACAGACAACAATGGCCATGGACAGCTATTAAATGCTGCCAGGACAGATTTGCTACTGGCTCCTCTGTCTGAAATACTAAGAATACCTAAGGGCAAGAACATTTTGGAGGGTTTTTCAGTTCAGTTCCCGAGACTGAGTGGTTAAGTTTACACTGGAAATTCAGTACTGAGCCGTCCACAGTTTGTTTTCTCAATTTGTGCCACTTCACAGAAGGTCTTGTGGCTTCAAGCAGAAGGTGACTGGTTCTGCCTGAGTTTTAGCCCATGCTGGGTTAAAAGAGATCATGAAAAGAGCTAGCAAGGTCTGAGCTTAGATGATGTGAGCAATAAGCTTACTAAAATGTTGATTCTCACATAATTTGTTTAAAGTTATAAGTGTGGCATTTAGAAAACAAATTGCTTGTCCTTACACAGCCCTCAGCAGCAGCAGATGGCATTGAGCAGAGCTGAGTCCATTAAAGTATGCTGATTCCTTCAGCATCCTGACCAACTACAAGGTCCTCATTTCCTGCTTTCATTCTTACTCTTTGCCTGTGACCAAATGGCACAAACCTCTTAGTCTTGGGCTCAAGGCTGGACAAAGCTCAACCTGAGGATTTCCAGCCATTTGGGCTTGTTCTTTTATTTCTGCTGCTGTTGCATTGCTATCAGAATGAGGTTTTTTCCTTCTCCAAACAATATCCATATTAATATAGATTGAAATATTCCTCTGGATCCTCATCTGGTGTCTGATGCGACACAGTCAGGGCATGCAGTTCTATGTTGAAAACCTGTGACATTTGTATTCCTTACCCAGAGACCACCAATTGATTCTGGGATCTGTCCAAGAGTGCTCAAAATCCTCAGGGCAAATTTGTGCTTGTGCTACAACTCAGTTCACAGGCTGATATCCTTAATGCAGTTTCTATTGCAGTTTCCCACAAGGAGGCAAGAAAAAAAACATTGCTTTGTGCAACAGAGAACAACTCCCTCCATCATTTAATCATAAATCATTAAACCTTTTCTGTTATTTGTGTTGGAAAGAACTGCCATATGAGAAAATATCTACTGAAATGATGTAATTTAACCCTTTAGACCTCCTCATCTGTCATTTCTACCACATACACTGTATTTCTTCTTCTGTTTTAATCTCTTTCTTTCACTTTTCTATAATTAAAAGTTTTATTATAGAATCCTAGAATGTCTTAGGTTAGAAGGGACCTTAGAGATCATCTACTCAAACCTCCCCACCATGGGCAGGGATACCTCTCCACTAGACTCAGCTGCTCAAGGCCTCATCCAACCTGGTCTTTAACACATCTCAGGGAGGAGGCATCCACAACCTTCCTGGGCAATTTGTTCCAGAGTCTCACCATCCTTGTAGTGAAGAGCTTCTTCCTAAAATCCAGTCTAATCCAACTCTCCCTTAGCTTCAAATCATTCCCCCATATCCTATTGCTAGACACCCTTATGAGAAGTCCACCTGGAGCCTTTCTGTAGGATACCTTCAGGTATTGAAAGGAAGCTTTAAGGTCCTCCTGCAGTCTTCTCTAGGCTGAACAATCCCAGCTACCTCAACCTGTCCTCATAGCAGAAGTGCTTCAGCCCTTGATTCTTCTGGACTCTCTCCAAGAGGTCCATGTCCTTCTTATGATGGAGACACCATAACTGAAAGCAGTATTTGAGAAGGGGCCTCCAAAGAGCAGAATAAAGGGGAATAGTCACCTCTCTTGACCTGCTGGCCACACTCCTCTTGCTATCCAATTGTCTCAGTAATTTGTTTGCTTATACACCCCATGCTTCCCACAGCAGAGCTGCAATTCATCCCTTCAGACAAGGGAGGTATCTATTTCTGTGTGCAGTATTCCACAACGTCACCATGTTACTGCTTCTTTAAGTAACAGACACAGTTCCCACTTACTGAACACTTTTATTTTGAGACCCTGATGTGTATGTACTAAATTCCACCAGACATAGGTGGAAAATGAGTCAATGCTCCAGACAGATGCATTCCTCTCTGCATCTAATGCTGCTGTTTGAAATTCAAAACTCACCAGGTTCTTCCAAGTGCTGCATAATGAAGACTACAATACAATAGCAAAACTTGTGGCATTTTCTGTCACTGTCTGCCTCAGCAGGTGGAAAACTAAGTGATGGCTTAGTATGTTCTGGGAAAAAAAATAAATAAATGCTCAGACCAACACTGCTTGGACTCAACAGAGATGAGAGTGTCTGCTCAAGAGAAAACCCTGAATTAATCTACAACTGCATACCACTGCCATCTACTGAATGCAGAACATGCTGAATGTACTCATACCTTTCTACCCTGAGAGGAGTTTATAAGGCTTCCCATTTACTCCATCTAACAGGAGCCCTTTCGGTTCTCACAATGCAAAGTGTACTCCAGAGCTTAAGGGTTACAAACAGAGTGCAATTAAGAATTCATAATGAATTACTTGATCAATTTATCATCTAATTCTCCAAGAGCAGACATAAACAGTATTCTAATCTCTTTGGATTTATTGGCTCTCCGTAAAAGCTTTGTTTGGTACTTCAATTTTATTTATAGAGAATATTTGGAGGGCACTTTGTGATATAGGATTGTACCTCATTAGTCAAGTGCCAAAATGCTGGTTCTGCTCCCACGTCAAATAAACACTGCCATGCTTATTTACTTGTCCAGATTTGAAACAGTGCTTCTAAGGATACTTAAACTAGGGAGCTAAAGTTTGCTTTCACTGATATTCATTCTAGTAATGTTGTCCTTGTGTCAGCATGGTGAGTAATACTCCTTTTTGAATGCTAAGAGTTGAAGTAGTTGCAAATTCTCCCAACTCCAGATCTAAATGCACTCTCTGGTGTTACATAATTAGAAGTATTTATTCTGCAATTTTCATCAAGAGCCTGAGCAATAAAATGGGCTGAGACATTAGTCAGTTTAGAAGTACGAGAGTACAACCTCCAGGGGAAAGCCTAACAGAGTTTGTTTTCATTATGACTGATAAGCTTCATCATGTCAATCACCACTGGCAAGAGCACTAAAAACTCAATACAATTCTTACATGTGATAAAGATGGGCATAAAAGGAAGCAGCAGCTTCTAAAATGTCAGCCTGGAACATAGCCACAATTTCTACGTTTCCTCTCTTCCTTCTGCCAATCCATCCCATGGCTTTCCAACCGTTCATTCTTAGCCCACAGTCCCTACTCACCCATGTCTTCTCTCTCTGTAAGCCTTAACTACATCAGCTGCTCCCTTAACCCCAGGGGGATCAATATTTACAGGACATGTACCCTTCTACTGGATCTCACAGGACACAGTGAAAGCAGAGTGGCCAGACTAAAGCTCCTTGCTACCACAGCAAGTATCACAGCACTATTGCCGGTACAGTCCCTCCCAAGCACAATCCGTGGGAGGCTTCCCTTCTCTTATGCAAGTGAAGGGAAGTGCCACAAAGTCCTTTGAGACAAACTTGAATTTCTAGAGTCTTCCATAGAAAACAGTCCTTCAGCCAAAACTTTCTCCAAATCCCAACAGGAGGAGCAGACAGAGCAAACACATACTAAGCTCACCTGAGTTTGTTCTTTTTCATTTTATTATAAGGCTACTTGGGCAGGATACAGAATTTCTTTCCTTTATAAGCCAACATTCTCACCTGAACTTACAGAGACATCTTTGAGACAACAAAATTGCTCATGTTGTCTCAATTTCCTGCTCTCTGTAGCAAAGTGAAAGCACTTGTGACAGTACAAGGGTGCTTCTCCAGAGAACAGTAGGAGAAACAGGCATGGAATCATTTGGTATTCACCTTGCGTCACATGGAACACTACACAGAGTACAAGGCACAGGAGAAAGATACCTACTTATCATTCCTACCTTCATCCACACCCAGGTCAATTCTTCAGAAGCTATGAAGGAAAACTACTTTTGACTAAAGTCCCTTAGCAGCAGAAAAAGGTTGACTTGCAGCCATGGGAGGAGGATAAAGACCTGTTCATATCCATGGGAAGGAGTCAGCCAGACGCTGCCACTGCTCTTCCCTGCCCATGCCCTACTCTTTGCCCAGCCATTGCACTTTGCCTTCTCCCCTTCCTCACGCTCCTCTTGGCCTCCTCTCCTTGGCTATTCTCCGCAGTACTGTGAGTGGGAGCAGAGTGACAGGAATAGTTAGCAGCGATGGTTGCTATGAAGACAGCTAGCAGCACGAACAGTAATTCCAGCGAGGCCTTCCTACCTCAGCAGCACAGTGACTATTTACAGCCTGGAAGGGGTTGCCAGCCTCCAGTTCAACACCCTCTTAAGGGCAACAGATTATCCCTCGTGTTGGCTCCCCGGAGCCTGGGCACTGAACTGTGGGAAGGACATAACCTGAGGCTGGAGGGAGCTAACTCACTCAGGCTGTAGAAGCAGCATTTAATCACGAGTGGAGTGGCAGGATAGGCAGGCAGAGGATGGGGAGGACAGTTTAGCCTGCTGTGAACTACTCAGGCTTTTCATTGCTGGTAATATTATGTTCCTTCTCTCCCTTTCAGACTTTGACTTTACTTAACTCGTCATTTGCAAAGGGAAAGTAATTGCTTGCAAAGCGCTCAGCCACTCTGCTTTTGTTTCTTGAAAAACTGAAACCTTACCTTGTGCTAGTCAAAGCAACACTGTAGAAATGGCATTGTCATCCTGAGCCTGGCGAGCCTGAACCCTGGCTGGCCAGGAGCAGAGATGCCTGCAAACCTCTAATGTCCTCTGTGGTGTGGATTCAGAAACCAGTACCTGAAAAGTGCCCTATCTAAATCAGAATATTTCCCACAGCCCCTTCCAAGTATGTCCAGAAATAAGATACTAAATAATTTGTGTACCCTCCATTCATCCAGAATGTCATCAGTTACCTGCTGTACCAAGAGTCATTCAGCATCCAGCCACAATCTGTACCAATACATGTCAGTTTGCAAACAGGCTGCAGATCTTTCCACTTGTCTTTCTGTCACCTGTCTACCAATATTTCACCCCGACAACTATGTGAAGGCTCTGAATCAGGCAATGGAAATTCACATGTGAAGGCTTCTCCCAAAATCTTTCCCTTCTTCCTGAATGAAAGATTGTCAGTCAGCTCCAGGGAATTTAATTCTGGTTGCAACCAAATGATTCTTTCAAGTTTTCAGCTCCCACTGTCTTTCTTCTGATAGCTTCCAGAACCCTGCAAAGCCTCCATGACTACACATGGGGCTTCTATTGAACAGAGAAGTTTTAAATGCTAAAGGAAGCATGCAACAGTGTCAACATAAAAGAAAACAACATCTTATTTCCTCTTAATCATAAAGGTAGCAAGCATCTCCTATATGTTCATTAGGGGAGAAATAAAAGCATTTTTGCTACAAAGTTCTAAGGTTTTCAAAACTGCAGTTTCCCGGGGGGATATTTATGAGCTAATGGCTTTGTGTTGGGACACAGATCTAATTCTGGGACAGTCAGAGGTGTAATTTGAGACTATATTAAAAAGAGGAACTTGAACATACATCCTCATGTATCTCTTGTAAACTGGCTTCTGTCAGAAACCAGTGTCTGACACCTGCAGTTCCAAATTCTGTGATTAGAGGCACAGAAGTCATTGTCTGAATGTCAACTGTTGAAATAAAACCCAACAGCAGCTGAGGAAACGCATTCTGCTTAGAGCCTTGTCCTATGTCTACAGTCACAAAACACAAAGCAGTTGTGTGCTAACAGCTCTCTGGCTTCCTAAGTGTCACAAGAAGTTATTCTAGTTGTCATGCTCTCAAATAACACAATTTTGAGGGCAGAAAGACACTGGAAGGAGAGTATGGCCTGATTCTGCTCTCCTCAAATTCAGTGGTAGCAAAACCAGGTCCTCAGTCCGTGTGTAATTCACATGATCTACTTAGCTAAACAATTAAGTCACAGCTCTGACATCTGATATTTATTTAAAGTTCTTTGAGCCAGATTCTCTGCTCTGAGCCAACTCTTTTTTCTATTCTGGTGGCACAAAGGCTCTAACAACCACGGATTTTCCCAGCTGGAGATTCTCCCAGCATGAATAAGTCTTTACCTGTCTGGCAAAACCAGCTTTCATGTTGTTTCCTCCTCACTTGCCCCCTCTGGACCTTCACCATCTTCTTATGGGAAAGAGGCCTGGTTACAGACTTTGTTACCATGCTTCAAACACCTTCAGCCTGCATGCTTGCCTCTTCAAACTAAAGCTATCTGGTTAACTTTAAATCATCCAGAGGCTATTGTAGCTGAAGTGAAAACACAATCTGTTATGATGCTCCTTCTGTGGTTTTTCAGTAGACAAACAACTGGGGATCTGTCCAAGGCATGTTACCAGTGAGACACCTCAGAAACTTTGAATCCTTACACTAGAAGTCATTCCTGTCTGTGCAGTCCATGCTAAAGAATTTAACCATACTGCAAGGTCATCCTTAAAGAAAAGGTCCTCAAGCCAAGCAAGCCAACTTTGGGTGATGCATTCAACAGAAAGAGTGAGGTTAGGTTAATGGAGAATTAAAAATCAGGATGTAGTTGTCACTGCTCTTGCTTGAGTGCACTTTAGGCAACATCTCAGTATGGAACTGCTGTGAAATGTGAATCCTCTGCCCAGTGAGTATGCTGTAGGAAGCAGTGGAACAAGAGTAAGCCACTGTGAAGATGGCACCAATTACTCAAATTTCATCAGCTTCTTTGAATGTGTTTACATTGCACAGAAATTCACAGAGGATTTGATTCCTGGCTCAAAAGAAACACACATCCTAATCCTTTATGCCTGTGCTTGTGTTTCCTTACCTACAATCTGGAGGTCTCCAGAAGAGGAAGCTCAAGGATATACTGATGCACAGTGTAGGCTCAAGTAACATGCAGTGGCTCCAGTGTCCCAGTGTAGGCGTGAACAGATAAAGAGGCATTTTGTTCAGCTGCCACTGGAAGCAGGAAGCAAGCTGATCCACCATACAGGAAAAGGGTGGGGAAATCTGGGATGTGTGTCTAGTCTGGGAAGAAACTAAACTCCTAGTTAAGCAACTTGCTTCTTTCATTGTGTCCCCTTTAGCGACAGTCCACTTGTGCCCCACTCCTGGGCAGAATCTGGTTCTAAGGTGTGAGCTTCAACCAACACTTAAAACATTCATTGAATACCTAACATATCTGAGTTCCAGACATGCACTGGGATATAATGGCCCAGCAAAGCAGGCTCACAGCTTTGTGTAGCAAGATCTTTAGAGAAGGAAATTAATCAACTTGGGAGGTAAACAACATCAAAGAGAGCAGCCCCTTCTGATTCAGTGCTTTCTAATCAGCCACTTTCCAATAATTCATTAAGACTGGAACAAAGAGGCTGAAACGTTGGCTTCTCCTAGGGCTTCAGCCAGCCATAATGAAATTATAACAGGATATATTTACAAGGTTGGGTATCTTGAACTCAGCTACAACAGTGTTTATTAATAATTCTTAAATAGGTGCTCAGAAAGCATATTTGTATGAGTTAATCCTTGCCTGTGGAGACCTTTAGATCTGTTTGGCAAAAGAACATTAAGAAGCATAGATTTCTCTTCCCCCCCCCTCCCCTCTCCTTAAATCCCTGCTTCCATCAGAAAACGCTGTGGGATCAAGAAATAAGCCAGAGGTGGTGTATATAATTACTTTTTCAGCTATTACTATCAGTGATCACTCTAGAAAAAATTACTTTTCAGCTAGTGCTACCAGTGGTCGTGGTAAGGAAGCAGAAGTGGAATGGATACAGATCTAGATGAGTATATTCTGGCAAGTTATACATTTGAACAAGAAATGCAACAAAAATCAATCAATACTTTGCATCAGGAGACACTTGAACAGCACCACACATACAGATAAGCACTATGTGAATAATTCAGACTCATAGAATTAACCAGGTTGGAAGAGACCTCTGAGCTCATCCAGGCCAACCTAGCACCCAGCCCTATCCAATCAACCAGACCATGGCACTAAGTGCCTCCTCCAGGCTTTACTTGAACACCTCCAGGGATGATGACTCCATCACCTCCCTGGGCAGCCCATTCCAATGCCAATCACTCTCTCTGGCAAGAACTTCCTCCTAACATCCAGCCTGGACCTCTCCTGGCACAACTTGAGACTGTGTCCCCTTCTTCTGTTGCTGCTTGCCTGGCAGAAGAGCCCAACCCCACCTGGCTACAGCCTCCCTTCAGGTAGTTGTAGACACTGATAGAGATTGATTGATTGATGTGTGCCTCCTCCAGGCTTTACTTGAACACCTCCAGGGATAGCGACTCCCTTTCCTTCTTTTGGCCTTTGTCTGGCATGAACATGGCAAAGATTGAAATACACATCTAGCTTGGAAAGAAAAAGAAAGAGTCTCTGAACAATTGCAGACCTGGTGTATGAGTTTGGTCTTTCTTCTGTTGTAAGAAATTCTAACAAGCAGGCTAGGACATCCCTCAAGGAAATGTATGGCATTATGAAACCCTCACTGTTTGGAATCCTAAGCCATGAATGTGCACTTCAATCTTCCCAAGGGGAAAGATGTATTACAGTATTAACTGTTGATTAAACTATAAAAGGATAATTCACTGAAAATGGTGACATATAAGTAAGACTGGGTCAGACTATTCAAGGCATTAATTTACTGAAGCCATCTTTTCCTATTCATAGAACTTGCTTTTTCTGTAACAGATAACAATTTCCATTCATTCATCCATCAGCTATTTCAAAATCACTAAACTAACCTGACAGATGAATCTGGGGACTCCAAATTATGCCTGGAAAGTTATTGGAGAGCTCTTGACTGAAGGCAGAATCACTCTTAGAATGAGATATAGCAGCCACACATTGACAGATATGAAGAGGAAATTCACTTCTTGCAATTCTGCAGCACTCCCTGCAAGTATTCTGTTTTAGCTATCATGGCTGCTAATAAATGTAGATTCTGGGATATTTGCATAAATTAAACACAAGAACAGCTGCAATATATCAAAGGCAATATATGAACTAGTTGAATCATCTGAATGAAAACTGATGACATGTGCTTAACTGCACACAAGCCAAGCTCAGCACTGACAAACACAGGCAAACTCCATCTGAGTGAAAGGGAAAAGAATTGAGTTTGCCAGAGCTTAATTAGTCCCTGCTCTTTTTGGAAGATGAATAGGCTCCAGGTTGATTGCTGTGCAAATGGCAATGTTTAACTGTACTTTACATTTCCTGTGCTTATTTTAGACATGTTTCTATTTCTTTCTGAATTAGAACAGATTCAGAACTCTCATCATAGATTAACAATCTGTGGTTTCTCCCTTATAAGTGCTTCATTCTAAACTGCTGTCTTAAGAGGTGTTCCCAGTGAACCCATGGCATGTTTATACTCAGGCTCAGGTGATTTTACCCTACCACAGTTGCATAAAGAGACTTCCTATAAATGATAACTGGGATCCAAATATTTTATTTAAGTGTTACATATAAATGCATAAAATTTAGAGAGCTATGTAAACATACTGATGTTGGAGATCTTCTCTTTGAGGGTCATATGGAGGTGTAAAATACATGAAAACCATCCCTGGAGATATTCAAGGGGAGGGTCAACAGGACTCTGGGCAACCTGGTCTAGTTGAGAACATCTCTGCTGGCTTCAGGGTGGGGTGGACTAGATGACCTCTGAAACTCTCATCCAACACATTCTACGATTTCAGTGGGCCAAAATGTGCTGAGCAGAGAGTGCTGGCCTTAGAAACCAGCACACACTTTGCTTGTCCCAGGACTGAGCAAGACTACTGCTTCTCTGTTCTTTTAAATATGGCTTTTCACTGTTACAGTATTTTGGTTCTCTGAGACAGAAAGTGTAACTGCAGAGAGAAGGAGCTGTTCCTCTCTGTTTCAGAGGTTTTCTGCCTATTACTGGTCTTATTAGATTACTTAATCTCCAGATGTACTCCTTGTTTCACTCCTTGCTCTGATAGGAAACAAATAGCTATCCCAAATAAAAGTAGAGGAGAAGCAAGGCTTTTCTGGAGATGCTGCTCAGCTCTGGGTGAGTGGACTTCACTATGAATGTGCAGTTTGGGTCTGTTTCAAGGATTCTGAGAACCCTTATTGCAGCTTGGATAAGAGTTCCTCTATAGTCCCATGCAGCTGAAGCACAGACATAGATGTGCAGTGACTCCACCATGGAGGTGACACAGAGCTACCATCTGGGTGTTAAATTTGCTGTACTTTTGCAGGTCTTACCTACAGAAATCATTTATTTTGTTGTTATTTTCTGAATGTCTGAAGATTGCCTGACAACTGGAAAAACATCTTGTTACTGAATAAAGGGGGAAGGTCTGTCTATGATAACTTTACAGGCAGACTTCTGTGATTAGACTTAGGATTTGAGCATGTAATAATGGAAAGCAGAAATTGAGTGGAATATCTTGCTAAATTAGTACTAACCAACAGCTTTGTTCAAACTTCAGATCTGCAACATAAAAGTGATTGTCCTGCTTCAGATCACCTTCTGTCCCAGAATATTTCTCTGGAGACCACAAGAAATCTTGATATTGATATGTTTTGGACATAAATCTGTGCCCAGTACCAAAAAAATGAGTGTTTCCTAAATTCCTTATGTCCCAATTTCAGTGAGAAGTCTCTCACACGTTAGGCATGCTATGCTGTTAAGAGACAAGAAAGAAGTAATTACTCTACCACAGTTACATTAATAACATCACAGCTATCTCCTCAGCTATTTTAATCCAATGGGATTTAAGGATCTTACTAGTGCATAGATTCAGTACTGCCACATACACTCAAGAGGATGCATTTCCTAACACTTATTCCAAAGGTTCCTTCTGTTGAAGCACATCACATTCCCCTTGGTATCGTAAACAGGAAGGGTTGAGGAGAAGAGAGTGTGTGACTCTTTTTCAGTAAGGTTTCATTTTGCATTTCACCTTCATTCTGCAGGCTCAGGTTAAAAGAAGAACATAATTCAAGTGGCAGAGCCTTAATTACATTTGTACCATGTTACTCCTGAAGTTGTCCAAAATCTTCAAGAGACACAAGAGTTGCTTTCCTGGTGCAACTTTCAATGTTTCTTGGTTTGTTCTTTTTTCAAGCCAAATGAAAAGATTTGAAGTCATCTAATAGGAGACCTGCACTAAAATGCAGCCTGACCAATTTCCTTGAATTCATAGAATCATAGAATCAACCAGGTTGGAAGAGACCTCCAAGAGCATCCAGCCCAACCTAGCACCCAGCCCTAGCCAATCAACCAGACCATGGCACTAAGTGCCCCAGCCAGGCTTTGCTTGAACACCTCCAGGGACGGCAACTCCATCACCTCCCTGGGCAGCCCATTCCAATGCCAATCACTCTCTCTGCCAACAACTTCCTCCTAACCTCCTGCCTGGACCTCCCCTGGCACAACTTGAGACTGTGTCCCCTTGTTCTGTTGCTGGTTGCCCGGCAGCAGAGCCCAATCCCATCTGGCTACAACCTCCCTTCAGGTAGTTGTAGACATTGATAGAGATTGATTGACGTAGAACTGACAGAAAGGCTTAAAAAAAGATACCAAAAAAAGCTCTAACATTATACAAAGTTCTGCCTTTATGATTTTTTTTGTTTGTTTAAAAAGATAAATATTTAATATTAATATTTAAAAGCAATCAGTTTCTAACCCCAAACATCATTTCCCACTGATCTTAAATCTTATGTTAAGCAAACACATTTTCATGTGCTGTTCTGGTCAAATCAGTGGAGCATTGCATGTGATTGAGTTTTTTTGCCCAGCAGACACAATAAAACGTGGAGTAATGTAAAAATGGCCACTAACCAATCAAAGGCTTGGCTCCTTCATGTGTTAAATCTTGTTTATATCCCAGAAATAAAGAATTGTAGCCTCAGTATCTAATCAATATCCAATCGATTCTCTCACTGGAGCAATTGCTTTCCAATTGACCGACATAAAAAATGCCCAAAACACAAACAGCCTATGGGACTTGCATTGAAGTGATAACCTCTGGTTCACAAGGGACAAAATGAAGCACTCATCCTTAAACTGAACAGAAAAACCCAACAAAACAAACAAAAAAAAAACCAACAACAGAGTAGCATTTCCAGGTGCTGACATCCAGTCTTGCTCCTGGCCTGGGATACTGCTGTCCAAAATGTTTGCTGCTCACTCTACTGCAGTTCCACAAGGTTTCCTCTTTCAGGTGCCAAGACAGAGAGCAACAAAAGGTATTGAACACCCCAGTTTGTGATGTCTTTGATAGAAGGGAGTGGAATCACAGAATTAACCAAGTTGGGAAAGACCTCTAGGATCATCGAGTCCAACCTCTCACCTAACACCTTCTAATTAACTAAACCAGGGCACTAAGTGTCTCGTCCAGCCTCCTTTTAAACACATCCAGGGAGGCTGACTCCACCATCTCCTTGGGCAACCCATTCCAGTACCAATCACTCTTTCTGTGTAGAACTTCTTCCTAACATCCAGCCTAAACCTGCCCTGGCACAGCTTGATACTCTGTCCTCTTGTTCTGTCACCCAGTGCCTGGGAGAAGAGACCAACCCCTCACCTGGCTACAGCCTCCTTTCAGGTAGTTGTAGAGAGCCCCGTGGAGAGACAGCATCATCATATCATTTGATTGCTCTGACAGACTTCCTAACAGTTCAAACCTCCATGTGGAAGCACAGAATCAGTCAGGGTTGGAAGGGACCACAAGGATAATCTAGTTCCAACCCCCTGCCATAGGCAGAGACACCTCACACTAGATCAGGCTGTCCAGATCCTCATCCAGCCTGGCCTCCCTGAGCAACCCATTCCAGTGTCTTACCACCCTCATGATGAAGAACTTCTTCCTAACATCCAGTCTGAATCTGGGTGCTAGGTTGGCCTGGATGATCTTGGAGGTCTCTTCCAACCTGGTTAATTCTATGATTCTGTGATCCTGCCTCAGTAACCATGTGGCTGGGCAGTGCATTTTCTATGGCATCTTTACTGCGTCCAGCAGCCCAGGCAGTTACACTCTCCCATGCAGGCTGCCATACAGATATTCTGCCGAGATGAATAATAGCTGAGGTCTAGTTCAGTTTGTTAATTTATGAGAATACATTTTCTTTTCCTTACTAGATCTTGAATACATAAAGTTCTGAATTATTTCCCTGCCATTTCCTTCTCAATAACAGCAAAGAAACCTAATTCCCTTAACTGTTTAGAATATGGGTTATATTAAGCCTCTGAAAGCAGAATGTGTTTGCCTAGAATAGGCTAATATATTCTGCTTCCAGAGGAAGCCTACCCTTCCAGAAAAGCCTACCCACCAACTCCACTGCAGAAACAAGTTGTTCAAAAAACTTCAGATGTGGAACCAGGAATAATGACTATAGGGCAACAAAGTGTATTTTGATTTTTTAATGTGATATTATTTTTCTTTAATCAATTCCTTCCATGCTTTGGCTTATTTCTGACGTAATGTCTGTGTTGGTAAGCGTCATTTTGGACAATGTCATTTTTATTAATCCTCATCTTCTTTTAAGCCTCCTGAATGCCCAGAAATTCCTACTAACACAACATGCTAACAGGTGAAAATAAGTCTTTATGAATAGGAATAACAATTGAACAAGACATAAGTAGCACAGAGAAGTCCGTGTTGTGCCATGCCATACATTTTCATTTCCTAGAGGCAAGGTTTACATTCCTCCATGGCCTCTTTTGGTTTTTTTTTCCATTCCAGATCATTGATTACATTCACTTAAGTAGTTTAGTATTAGGCACAGCAGGTCTGGCAGAGTTAGAGACTCCCATCTGTAACTAACACAACACTTACAGGAGATTTGTTAAGTGAACGAAAAAGAACAAAACTTTTCTTATGTTTCCCACAAGGTTACATGGGTTTCATTCAGCCATAAACTAAAATAAACCTCAAACATATCTTTCAGACCAAACTCATTATCAATAACATCTAAATTAGCACCACACCATGAGACAACTTACAGTTTTCTTCTGCTGATGTGTAAGAAATGTTGGCATGAAACTGAACTCTTAAGTTTAACCTCAAAGCCTGAGAGCCAAATTCTCTTCTCTGATATGTTATTCTAAATCTGAATTGGATATGCTCAGGAGGCTAATTTGAACGTAGTGGTAAATTGAGAGCAATATTTATCTTCATTCCTTCATGCTTGAAAAATAACTCATCAAAATGTTTCAAAATCTCTTGCCGGTCTCTCAAGCACAACAGCAAATTTCAGCCCCCTACTCCTCCTAAGTTTAGACAGCTCACTTCTCCACTCTTGTGGGGAATAGGTAAAGAAAGGATGGCTAACACACACTTCATCCCCCAACACTTCTTTAAATCTGACTACATGAAAGCTATTTTGTTCCTGCAAGAAGCGTTTGGACCAAGGTAACATAGAAAATCTGAGAAGAGTGATGAACTATTCTAGTTTCCCCAGCATGGCACTCAAAAAGACCCTGATGAAGCCTCTCTTGATGCAAACACATGTTTGGGTTGTTGATAAAAAACCTGGCCACAAGTCATGCACCAGAAAATGATTGCCCATTGAGAAGCTCTCATAACTAAGCTTAAGGACTTTCTGAAACACTTCTTAGTACAAAAAAAACCAACAAAACCATAAACCAACCTCATGCTCAAGCAGGGAAACTTCATGGAAACGATGCAAGTAAAGGATGCTGTCTCAGAAAATTTAATCCTCCTAGATATGATAATTCAAAGGAACAACTTGGAATTTTAGTGACATCCTCCCAGAAATCCTAGCCAAAGGTGAAGATTGCTTTTTGGTTACTTGGAATACGTTAGTTCGTCTAAATATGCTCTTCCCTGGAAGTGTTTGCACTCACTAATCAGGTCATCAAGCCAAACAGGGACAGGTCTGTGTGAGGTGGCTTTTGCATATGAAGGGTAAAAAGCATAAGAAGTTAAGAGAGCTAAAGTGATGATGAAACTTTAATCTTTATTGCATATGTGGATGTCTTCCTGGGTCCTGCAAGATACATGATAAAACTCTTCATATAGCTAAGGACCACACTTTGTGGAATACATCCCTGGTTAAGGGGAGAAAAAAAGACCAAAAGAGTCATTTCCATGCAGGTCACCATAGCTTAGTTCCCCAACATGACAGGGCAGGTTTGAATGGCATTTTATTTCAGTGCTGCCATGTCCCCAACGAACCTGCATGAAGCAGAGCACAGTTGCTATTCCTATAACATAGCTTTAGCCCAGGACCTGCCCTTAAATTTCCTGCAAGCTGCATCCAGAGGGAGCACCACAGGCCAAACACTTTCGCTTTTACATCTTCTTTATGCATCTATAACTGAATGGTACATGTAAGATGTCTGACAGTTAGCAACCCATCCTTCTTTTTCCAGCCTCACTGAAGCCACTCTGTGATGTTGTGCTTTTCTGTTAATAAGGTTTCCACTGCATCAAGAGGTCCCACCCCCTCTCAGACCTCACCACTGGTCATGTACTTCACTCATTGCTTTGTGCTACTCCTGAAGTCCACCCAGTGGCACTCCAGGCCAACTCTTCTCACTATTCAAATAGCTAACCAAGCCCTCAAACAAATAACATAACAGCATAATGTAACAGATAAGTGTGGAGATGTGGCAGAGAGTTGAATTATCTCATGGTATGGTTAGACTAACACTGGAACTGGTCCTGGGAACAAGGGAAAGACAGAACAGGAAGGAATGAACATTTGAGCCCTCCTGCTCTTCAGCTCATTGGTAATACAAATTATCAGGGGGAAAAAAAAAGGCAGAAAGCACACAAATTATGCTTCCCTCCCTCTGCATGGTACGTGGCACTGTTCTGGATGCTTTTGTTTCAAGCTGAGCTGCTCAATTCATTTTTAAATCGAACACTTGCAATAACAGACAATACAAACATGTAGCTCTGGTTTTACAAGCTTGGCTGAGTACTCAACTAAAGAACACTTTTCCTAACTGATGGGAAGTTGAGCCATTCTCTTCAACTGGCACTCAGGTACTACCAGTTGGAGCAAAAAGCTGCAGTTGATGAGTTGGTGACAGGAGATGCATGACAAGGACAAGGACTTACAAGAAAACCCTTGTCATGGTTCTCTATCCAAAAAACTCAATCACACAGCATCACAAGTACTCATTCAGATCCTTGATATTTGCTACACAAAGTGGAATTAGTATGAAAAGTTTATTACCTAAGCTCTAGATCCATCCTTTCTAAGCTGGAGAGAAAGCAACCATTGTGGCTGCCCACAAGTCACTGCACCTACACCAGAGAATTTCTCTAGTGATGTTGAGCAGTTCTGCTCCTCTTTGTATACAATATGGCTATCAAAACTACCAATTAATAACAAAATGAAGCCCCATTGTGCATAATACTGATGAACTCAAGAAAATTCCCCTTCAAAGCAATACAAATATTATGAATTATTTATGCCTTCTATTTTATAGCTCAATGAAATTATGAAAGCAATAGACTTTTTTTCCCTCCAGCCACCTGACACCAGTAACTATGAATCTTGGGTGTATGCTCTCCTCTCTATCAGTCTCTTGAAAAGAAGAGATCCATAAGGATTCATGTGTTCTGCCTGGAAAATACCTTTTCAGTATTGTTTCCTGGAAAAGTTGTATACTGGAGGTTTGCTCACAGCAAATAAAGAATCCAAGCCACAGTAAGTGATCACTCGTGACCAGTCATGTTGCTTACCAGCAGCATCTTTTCCAGTCCACAAACAAATCTGTGACACTCTGGTTTGGGCTGGCTTCTTGTTGACTAACAGAGACTAGAAGCTCTAAAAAAAAATAATGATATCTGGAAATTCCCTGGGACACTACAACTCCTTTCTGGTGGGCTGCTCAGTACCTGGGGCAGAGCACACTCTGCAGAAGCTTCTAAGCCCAGAATATGGAGTATTTTTTCACTTGATTTGTCCTTTTTCAGTCCTGTTTCCTTGGAGTGTGCAGTGATCTCGCTGTGTAAGTGCCTGCCTGAAAAATCTGCTGCTCAGCTCCTAACTTCTGAACGTGTCATTCAACTTCCAAGTTTTCCTGAAATGAGATTTAATTTCCTTCAAAATAGACCAAAATAGCCAGAAGAGAGCAAGTCTAGCAGTGTGACTCCTGGAGGGCTGCATCTCGACTTTACCCATTACCAGTCATCAGCCACAAGGGCGCTCTCCAGGGATACAAATCCCTGAGGAGACAAACTTCCCTAGTTGCCCTCATCTTGTTTTTTCACCCGTAGGGTCTCTGGTGGGCAACGAGACAAAAATTTTAGTGGGCTACATACAAAATAAAGTCACTGTAATCTCCTCACTGAGCTGCACCATCCCGACCTACACAAACCCTCCAGGTAGCCCCCACTCTAGTAGGAAACATTCTGTGCCACTCTGCATCAAAACTAGCTGTGGCAGAAGTGATTCTCTCACCAGTCTCCTGGCCAAGCATAGTTTGAATTTCACCAGACATCTGTGCTTGGCCCCGAACTGCCCTTGCTTGTCACAGCCAAGCCTGCCATGCCCCGGCCTGAGCATCCTCCAGAAAGTGGACCAAGCCCTGTGTCCATCACAGCCTAGGTAACCCACACTACCCCATCAAAACTAGAGAAAAACGTCGCATGGGAGCGAGTCAAGTCGAAGAGGAAGTCGAAAGGAGTCCAGACATCTGTCTCTCAGATTAGATAGTTTTCCTCTTCGTGCAAATCAGAAAAACAGTCCTAACTTTGGGGAGAGACTGGGCTCCCTTGGTGCTGCCAGCGCTGCAACGCAGGGAGGCTGAGAGGCTGAATCAGAGACTGCAGACCAGCTGTGGTCCCAGCAGAAGGTGCTGAAGGCCAAGTGACCCTCTTCCCTTATGCCCCAGGTACCTCCCATAGCTTAGCTTCACCGCGGACGGGACTGAAGTGCTTTGTCTTCAGCGGGGTTCGACCACAGCAAAGGCTGAACCTGCCCGAGAACTGCTGCCCCACACCGCATCCTGCTTCTCGCCCGCTCCCTCCCGCCCTCAACGGACTGCCACTGCGAAAGATCCGTCAGAAACGGAACCTCGCCGGGGGCTACATCCCCATACTGCGAGCGCGGTGCCTCTTACCTCCGTGGCGGGCAGCAGCGAAGAGCCGGGGCGGCGGCGGGGCAGCGGCGGCGCTGGCTGGGGGTGGCCGGGGTGCAGCGGCGATGGTGCGAGGGTCCGTCGGCGGGGCACCGCCACCGCTGCTGTAGCGCCGGGAGATCACCCGGTCCCGCCGCGGCGGGCGGGGAGGCAGCGGGCGGTCGCCGTCCCCCAGAGCTTGGAGGAGGAGATCGAGGAGCGTCCCCCTCTCCGCTTCGGCGGCGGGCACGTCCCTGCCCTCGGCACCCGGCGGCGGCGGTGCTGAGGCAAGGAGCAGGAGCACGATGGCGGGCAGCGCCTGGCGTCTCTTCGCCCCTCGCATCTCTGCGGCGCTGGGAGGAGGTAGAGAGCGAAGGCTGTCACCGCCCGGCCCGGCCCGCAGCCCGCCCGCCCGGCCCCCATCCCGTACCCAGGGGCACCCCCGAGGGCACGGAGGCGGTGCAATGCTCGCCCGCCTCTCTCACTCCCCCGGGCCGGAGCAGCCCCGCGCAACGGACATCCGACGGGCTGCCACCGGCTGTTCCCTCCGCGCCTCCCCGCGCTGGCCCGGCTCCGCGGAGAGCTCACGCATAGACAAGGATTAGGGGAAGGGCTTTAACCCCGCAGCGCATATTTGCGCTCCATGGATTTGCTCGGCTCCCATCTCCCCCGGTGCTCCACTCCCCTCCGCCGGCGGAGCGGGGCACCCCTCCGAGGTCCACCCTGTCCCCCGCCAGCCGCCCGGACAGAGCTGCGCGCCGGTTGTCGGGCAAAGCGTACGGGAGGGCAAGTAGTAGGAGTTCAGTTAGGGGCGAGTTACAGCGGGAACTGCTGCAAATCGAGATGTAAAGGGCAAAAACAATTACATGAAGCTGAGGCTTCGAGAGCTGCTCTTAATGCCTCTAAGTAAGCTATTCTAATTATAGCAAACGGGCAGGATTAAGGGGGAGGGAGGGAAATTCTGTTATTTACAAACTGTTTCACGCTCCCCGTGCCCTGCAAATCCTCTTGGGTGAAAGAGTTAATAGAAGCCGCACGGGAGTCGGCTCTCCCCGACGGCTGCGGGCTCTCTCTCCCGGGACGCACGGCAAACCCAGAGGGTAACGAGGGGAAGGATCTGGGCCTCGCTGCATGGATAATGGTATCCTCTCGCCCCATGGCAAAACCCTGCCCGGACGGCAGCTGCTTACCTTCAAGCGGAGGCAAGGCTCAGTGAGGCAGCGAAGACTGGGCACAGCGGTCCTCGGCTGTCACCGCAGAGCCAGTGTCCCCGCAGATGCTGCGCCGGGCGCGGAACAGGGCGGTCGGTGCTGCGCCCGAAGAGGGGGGATGCGCCCTCCAGGTCCATGCGCTTCTCTTATATAGTCCTCACCGGCGTACTCATTTGAGTAGTATCGACTTTAGGTGGGTGGTAGTCGATGGAGACACCTCTGGTAATCACTCTTGGGCTCAGAGAAGGGCTTTTCTGACAAACTTCCTCCTCCCCGTTTGTCCCCCGGTGGATGGCAACTGAAAGCTGCGTTTGAAGTGGCTCTGATCTATTTGTTAAATTAGGTTTCCCTGAAGATTGGGAAATGCTTACTAATAAAGCTGCCAGCTCAAGAGATTAAAATGTGCTTTAACTTCGTGGGATTCCCTTGGGACTAGAGCAACAGAACTACTTTCTCCCCACTGCCACCTCCCTTTGTTACTGAACAAAGAAGCCTCGAGCAAAGTCTGCAGTGTGTATAAATTTGGTCCTGTTTTGATGGCAAAGAAAATTGTAAACTGTCTTTGGTGTTTGTATGCACAAAGTAGAGATCTTGTGGAAGTTTCTTACTCCAAAGCAGCTTTTTACATTTTTGACAAGATTTAATGAAAAGCCTTTTAGCACTACAGATCCTGACCTAATTAAATCATCAAACCCACATGTTAAAAAAACTTGCCACTTAGAGCCCTGCAGAGGTAGGCAAACAATTACTGAATGAAATCTCAACTCTTGGAGATCAGTGCACACAGGTGTCTGGGAGCAGGACGAAGTGTTGAATTTGTGTTTCACACTGTTTCACATCATGGCAGAATTTACAAGGAAAACGCTTTGTCAGATGGTATCTCTGAGATATTTACTTAATTAGACTGGAAGGAAAAGGATTTGAGATATCTGTGAAGATGTGAAAATGGAGAATCAAGAGATTTAACCTAGTCTGCATCTCTGACGTACAACATTTCCCTGCAAACTCTGTTTCCCAACTCTGTCTTTCCTACAAACTCTCTTTCCCCAAACTCCATTTTTTTGTACTCATCCTTGGCTATATCAGGCAGAGCACACTCAGGGCTGTCTCACAGAAGCTGGTAATGGGAACCCAGCTTCTTCCTCACATCGTCCTGCTCTTGTGCCATCCTCACTCACTCTTGGGGGAGGTGATACCAGAGAGATTGAGGATCAAACCAAATTTAACTAATGAAGAGTTATAAAGCAGTTTGTTTTAAGAGATCAACATGTCAGATAAACTGGCCTGACCACTGGATTCCCAGAGTAACAAGGGAAGGGTCAATCTCTTTCTCACTGCATGATTCCCTGCCTTTACCTCTTTAGTTGGATCATATTTGGTCAAGCTGATGGTTAGACAGAGTGAAGAGGAAGCGAGAGAGCAGTGGTAAGCCAAGAAGCAAAGTAGCCTTTTACCAGCTCCAGAACAAACCCCAAATCTTCTCTCCACCTGCATTTTTTTTGTTTGGTTTTTCATTTTGTCTTCAGAGACTGACCTGTAGAAATGACCAAAGTATTATCTTGACTTGAGGTCCCCTGCCCACCTTCATAAGCAGTCATGAATTAGATTTACATCTTCTTCTAGCCTTAGGAGCAGATCACACGAGAAGGAAATCTGTATGGCACTGTTAAAATAGTTTCTTTACTCATACAAAATTCAAAGTCTTTACCGTGTGTCTGTTTGAGGCAAATAACAAAACGCTGACCAAAAAAAAAAAGCAAAGCAGTATTCCAAAAGGGAAGCAAATAGCCCAACATCTCCCCTCCAAAAAAATCTAAGATGTCTGCAAACTGCTTCTACAGATCTGCAGCCTTGATAGACAACATCCTGGAGCTGCTAGGCTGGGAAAGTTTGTGCAAAGACTGTCAAATATGTCACCCACATTAAGTCGGTTTCTAAGATACAAACACTATTATATCTACTTAAACCACTACATTTTGTTCTGATGAGGATTTAAGGTTGTAAAGCTCCCTATTGGAACCCAAGTGGGCCCAGTGAGCCACCCAGTCCTACCTTTGTCTCCACTGTCGCTGGTTTCCCTTCTTCAGAAGAGCTGCATCCTTCTTTCCTTGGATTGCCATTACACCCATCCAGAGGCCAATAAACTGCTCCTGATTACTGTTTTAAATTCAAGCAGACTGACAGGTCGTGTGTTTCATTCGTTAACAGGACTTTTTTTGTTGCTGTTTTTTAATTTGTTTAAGCTTTTATTTAATTAAAAAAAAATATTCCTTGTGTAATTTTGAGAGAGTAAACAATAACTCAAGGAAACAAGAGAGTGGGCATCCCTGCAAAGCACCTGCCGCAGCAGATCTATCAGCCTTAACCTGAAAAGAACCAATTAGAGTCACAATACATCCAAATCACAAGTTTTTAAGTAGCTTTTCCAGATTCTATCTATGCCCCGAAGCCTTAAAGACTTATTTTAAAACAAAACAAAACAAAAGATTTGTTTTCTGCGATTGCACAAAGTCCTTTTAAATTGTTTTGATGTCTGGATTCTTCAGAGATCACTTGAAAGAATGGTGAGCAGAGAGCCACCAGAGGAGGATGAGTATTCAACTAATCCCAGGCAATTTCGGCAGCGTGAAAACTCATTCTGGGGTCACAGTAACATTGTCCCTTTTGTTAGTAGCTCTAATGTGCCTCCTCATCATTATAAGGAGAAAGAACCTCAGCATGAGATTTACATCAAAGGAGCGTTTTAAGGTTTCACTCAGGATGTTCTTTAGGAACGGGAAACCTGTTGGAAGCGAGCCTAAATAAGTCTGGTTATTTGTTTCTTTCAGGCAATGGATTTAAACAAGTGCATCACATTTTTCCCCCCTCTGGCATGTTCTTTTTACTTTCTGATCTGCCTTAGTGACAATCTGTGTCTGATTGAAGCTAAAAGCAAACTAGTTAAATCAAAGTATCACAGGGCTGACAGGGACTTGGAGACATGATCTAGTGCTTTTCATTGCCCAACCCTATCTATGTCATCAGGGCTCAGTAGGAAACCTAACTTTTCCCATTAAGCTCAACACTTCAGCCCAAATCCATTAAATGAACAAGTGGAAAATGTTGGTTTAGTAGTGACATTTTTGCCTTGGGGTTTACACTGAAATATAAAAATTATCTAAATGCATTCCCAAAGCACACACTCAAATAAAAGACAGGCTACAGCAAGATTTAAAATTGAGGTGTCTCATTGCTTCTAAATAAATCTGTCAGCCAAAGATTCCCACGGCCACTCTGCTAAATCAAGAGGGAAAGCAAAAAAACTTGGTTCTGTTGAAGTCCATGGGAATTTTCTTGTTAACTTTGTTGAGCTGGGATTTAATGCAAGGTTGTTACTGAGGGAGAGGTGAGGAAGTGAAAAATTACCTCAAAAAGATGAACATGTTAGCCAAGGCAGTACTTTTTAGCTGGATGATGTAATTTCTGATAATAGTGGATTCCAGATGTGTTTCAGATCACACTATTGCCTTAAAAATTAAAGCTTTGGAATAGCCATAGGTGTGTGTGTGTATGTGTATATGTATATGTATGCATACATATATGTGTGTGTATGTGGGTGTATATATATGTGCATATGCATGCATAGATATATGTGTGTATATATAGATATGTGTGTGCATAGATGTGTGTGTGTGCATAGATGTGTGTGCATATGCATGCATAGATATGTGTGTGCACAAAGATATGTGTATGTGCACAAAGATATGTGTATGTGCATATGCATGCATAGATATGTGTGTGCACAAAGATATGTGTATGTGCACAAAGATATGTGTATGTGCATATGCATGCATAGATATGTGTCTGTATGTGTATAGATATGTGTGTATGCATAAATGTATGTGCACATGCATGCATAGATATATGTGTGTGTGTGCATACAGATGTGTGTGTGTGTGCGTAGATGTATGTGCATATGCATGCATGGATACATGTGTGTGCATACAGATCATAATATCATATCATAGTATCATCAGGGTTGGAAGAGACCTCATGGATCATCAAGTCCAACCCTTCACCACAGAGCTCAAGGCTAGACCAAGGCACCAAGTGCCACATCCAACCTTGCCTTGAACAGCTCCAGGGACGGCGACTCCACCACCTCCCTGGGCAGCCCATTCCAGTAGCCAATGACTCTCTCAGTGAAGAACTTTCTCCTCACCTCAAGCCTAAATTTCCCCTGGCACAGCTTGAGGCTGTGTCCTCTTGTTCTGGTGCTGGCNGGATATGTGTGTGTGCATACAGATGTGTGTGTGCATAGATGTATGTGCATATGCATGCATGGATATGTGTGTGTGCATACAGATGTGTGTGTGTGCATAGATGTATGTCCATATGCATGCATGGATATGTGTGTGTGCATATAGAGGTATGTGTGCATAGATGTATGTGCACATGCATGCATAGATGTGTGTGTGCATATAAACGTGTGTGCATAGATGTATGTGCATATGCATGCATAGATATATGTGTGTGTGTATAGATTTGTGCACAGGCACAGGACTTGATCAGATGTTCTCTTGAATACTTTTTGCTGTCCTTTATTTCTCTAGATCTACAGAACACTTGCAAGCAGCTTTTAAGGCACAGGACACACTAAAGAATGGGCTGACAGTAGAATGCTCTACAGTTAAAGAAGTAAAGCACTATTAGTAAAAGAGATGTGAAAATCAGTGTGCCATATATATGTGCATGTTTCTATTCTATTTTTAGGTTCATTTTTTATGACTCTGGTTTAATTTCTTGTATTTCTCTACTTGTTATGTTTCAATTTTCACAATGGAGAAGGGTTATTGTTATTGGTGGCATCCTCTTTTTTTCCAGCTTTCTTTTTTACAAGTGACTTGGGAATTTTTAAGGGAATAAAGATTGACTGAGAGAATCAAGCTGTGTTAATTAGATGCTGTTTTGTTGTTGGAGATTATTTTCAGTTTAGCTGAAACTAATACTAAAGCTGAAAGTTGTGCTGAGGTTGTACATTCCTTGCTCTGAATTATTGCATCTTTTGCCATAAACTCTCACAGTGTGACCTTATGTGAGCTAAATTGTACCTAAGAGGTTCCACCTGATCCCTTTCTGTGCATCACTGAAGAGGCTTCTCAATTCACCCAGTTCCTTAGCTCACTTGACATCATAATCATCTCTGTTACAGCCAGGCATCCTACAATAAATAGTGAACTCTTCTGGTGCAGAAAGGACAAAATGGAATAGAAAAGCAAGAAAAAAACAAAGATGTATCAACTCTTGCCAATCACTGGCAAGGATTAACTACAAGGCACACCATGATGCTGCTCTAGCAATTGCTAAGACAGCCCTGAAGATGCTTGCTCAGCTGCTTTGAAGCAGCACTGCCAGACACGGTCCATGCAGCCCCTTTCAAGGCTCAGGGAAGCTGCCGAGTCTGCTCCGACAGACAACAAAACACAGGTGCTGGCAAGCAGCCAGGGCACCTGATTTCTACATACTGATTCAATGGCACCGAGATAAGGGAGGCTTGTCCTGTCTAAGGCAACATTCCAAGGCACTGGGAAAGGGTATATCTTTGGTTTCATTCTGACTGCTTGGTGGATGATAACTGGAGGTTGTTTTTTTTTCCACCAGAATGTCCATGGCAGTTAGGTTGGACCCGAAGGGCAGAGACAACAGCCTACAATGTCCACTTGCAGTGATTTACCCATTGCTCAGTTTCACTTCTCAGCACTGCTCCACTTCTCATAGCTGGAAAGTAACATGAGCATTTATTACACCTTGTTAAAATCTGCTCTCCTGAGGCAGTGAATTCTCACCCAATTACATTATTTGTCTGCAGCTTCATACACAATTTAAACCAACGTAATTTGGAATGGCTGCCAAAAAGATCAACATTATAGACTGCAAGCCTCTGGCCACCAAATTTCTGCCCTTGAGCTGCCACCTCTGTTAGGCTGGCACAAGAGCTTAGGTGGTTGCTTGTTGAACTGGGTTAAAATACTGATTCAAATTGAAATCTGTTCCTATCAGCTACTGTCCCCAAGCAGCACACTTATGGCTCACAACTCTTCTTGTAAATATGAAGATGCAGATGCCATGGAGGTGACAGAATGGTAAGGGTTGGAAAGGATCTCTGGAGATCATCTAGTGGAGATGTCAACGAAGAGCTGGTTAGCAAGGGATGGGGCTGGGTGCTAAGTTGGACTGGATGATCTTAGAGGTCTCTTCCAACCTAGTTGATTCTATGATTCTATGACTATGTATTCCAGAAGCAATGCTTACTTACCATGTTTACAAGTATGTGGGTGCAGATGGGATTGTGATGTTCTCTGCCCATCCCAAGAGGATTGGAGTGCACTGTCCATTGACATTTCATCCATGCTGACAGATGTGGAAAACCAGATAAAGATGTTTTCATATTTCTCTAAACATAAAATCCCAAAGCAGAGAGAACAATTCATTAGTGCACGAAGAGTGACAGGAACTAAATTTTGTATCAGAGATGCCCTTCTCTTCTGCTCTTCTTCCCAGAAGGTCAAGAAAGAGTTGATTCAGTGGGAGGTGGTCTCAGTACCACATCTGTTACTTCTCCATCTCTCCTATCTCATCTCCTGTTTTCCCTCCTCCACAACTCTCATTTCATTATCATTGCAGCAGTTTGAATACATTGCTGAGCAAACTGCAGAAGGCTCCTGAAGCAGCTGTGCTAGTACCTGCTGGGCAGAACCAAGACATGGAAAACTCAGCTGAAGGCTAGACCAAGGCTACATTTCTCAACCCTTTTCTTCCTTTCCCTTCTAAATAAAAAAACAGAACTCAGCTTCTAGATGTGAAGCTTTTGAGAGTTTATGAAACACTGTGAAAAAATGTGTTACTAAAGCTAGTGGATCTAAGATAAGCAGATCATCTTGGCCCAGACACAGACCCTTAGTTGTTAGAGGAGGAAAACTCAGCATGGGGACAGCCTTGCACACTGTCAGCCTGCAACATATGGACCTTTACTAAATCTGATCTGAGCAGGTTTAACTTAGTTGGATGTAAGCCCTACTAAATATTTGGAGAGTAATGCAGATTAAAAGCAAAACAAAGCAAGACCAAGCTGCTCTCCTTCTTCTGTATGGGGCAGTGTCAGCTCTGTAGGGCAGAAGAATAAATAACTGCAATGCTAGAAATGAAAGATTATAGATGTCTCTGACAAATGGCTCCAGTGACACAGTCAAAGCACTCCCACTCAGTTATCTAAAGCAGCTACCTATCTGAAGTGAGCTTCACAGGTACTTTAATACTCAGCTCAATTTTCCTCTAGCAGAAGATTAAACAGCAGAATGGTGGAGAACTGAACAAGGAGGACTTCATTGTCCCATTAGGTGCCTTTGCCTTTTTCAGTCTCTATTCACCTCTCCTTTGTCTCTATAATCTCTTTCTGTACTGTCACATTCTCTGCAGAGATAATTTTTGCTCCCTATGGAAAGCTTCTTTTCTACTATCATTGTTAACAGTAATAACATGAAATGAGTCAAGGTGAAAATTTTAGTAGGAAAGATAAGTGGAGGAGGTAGGAAAATAATGTTGAAAAGACTGTTGATGCAGGAAGGAAGGAAGATGCAAGATGCAAGGCATGGAAGGGTTAAGAGAGGAGGAAAAGAAAGTCTGAGTCAATGCAGAGTAGGAGGAGGTGATTAAGAAGAAATCAAAAAGTTGAATGTTAAAAGGAAGGAAGAATTTTGTTAGAGTGAAATCAGAAGGACAAGGAGAATGAAATGGAAAGAAAAAATCCTGAATAGGCTGAAGGAAGGAAGTCTTACTCTAGACACATTCTATTATGTGAAGAAACTGAAGTAAAAGAAGAAGAAATGAAGGAGCTGAGATAGATTGGGTAGAGAAGAGGAGAAGCATAGTGAGCTGAGGTGGGAAACCAGAAAAAGTCAGAATATATATTTGCTATATGGAGGTGAAGCAGCTGTGATAGATAAGGTCATGGTCTAAATGTTTTATCAGCCCTACTTTCTTAGAAAATTAAGGGTTCTTTCTGCAGGAAGAGTTAATCTGGACCTGAAGAGCAGAAAATGGAAGTAAATTAATCCCACAGAAAAACCCACAACCCCCCGAAACAACCAACCCACCAACAAAAAAACAACCAACCCAGTTCTGGGCTCCTCAATCTGCTTAAAATGCAATGATCTATGGAGAAAGGCCACCATCAAAACGTCAGCAAATCACAGGCTCACAGGATGCTAGGGGTTGGAAGGGATCCAAGGAGATCGTCGAGTCCAACCCCCCTGCCAGAGCAGGACAATCCTATCTAACACAGATCACAGAGGAACACATCCAGACAGGCCTTGGAAGGCTCCAGAGAAGGAGACTCCACAACCTCTCTGGGAAGCCTGTTGCAGTGCTCTGTGACCCTTACAGTAAAGAAGTTTCCCCTTGTGTAGAGGCAGAACCTCTTTTGCTGCAATTTACACCCATTGCTCCTTGTCCTATCTCAGGGAGCAGTGAGCAGAGCCTGTCCCCCCTCTCCTGGCAGCCTTCAGATACTTAGAAACATTTATCAAATCCCCTCTCAGTCTTCTCTTCTCCAGACTAAAAAGCCCCAGGTCCCTCAGTCTCTCCTCATAAGCCATGCCCTCCAGTCCCCTCATCATAGATACCTGCAACACATACAGCTGAGTCCAGTACCTTTCTTCTCCTCTTCTCAAACATGAATTGTCTTGAAAAGATTAACTTGGTACTTGAGCTGGATTTTATGCTATTTACTAGCTGAAAAAAAAACCAAACAAAATATTTTCTGTGGCATGGGCATTATGGTGGCATTTGGCTTGCTACTGAGGTAAGTGAAAGGCGATGAACTTGGCTTTGTGTAACCACAGATGATGTTCTTTAGCTATTATCTACTCATGCAACAATCTTAAGCTTTTATAAACTGACTCTAAGCATTTCTGCAGCATGACACATTCATAGCTTTCTAATCTCTAAAAGCTAAAGACTTTGGCTTGTCAGGAATTCCCCCCAAAATTCCTCCCATTCTCTTAGATCATTCCTATCCCTCTGAAATGTCCTGCTCGATCCTTTTTGGTAATACCTGAGTGCCAGCAGCCAGGACCTCTCTGGTTCTCCTGACCCATGTCTGAATACTGTTCTGATCCTGCACGTTGAAAGTGTGTTGTGCACTCAGAGCTGTCATAGCTAAAGGATGCATTGGAGAAGGGCATTTCTACCTACCACAGACACACTGAAGAGCCTTAGTGTTTGTTCTTCAAGGAATACTGCTCCATCAGAGAGTGCTGCTTAAAGAGGACAAATGGATGCTGCAGGAGACCATCAGAAAATTCCACAGAAACAATACAGACAGCCTGCCTTGACAAGGCACTAGCCAGTTGGCTGGCAGTGGGGGGAGGTACATTGCCAGCTCCCAGGGGTCCTCCACTTCCCTGTGGGAACAGCTGGCTCCTCAGGCAGCCAACGAGTCAGCACTGCATCTGGGCAGCCAAGTGTCCAGGACAGCAATCATAGAGGTGGGAAGCAAAGGATGCTGGCAGCTCTCAGATGAAGAGAGACATTAGAAGGATCTCATTCCCATTACAGTGCCAAGTTTCTGACTTTTCATTCTGATCCAGGAGGGAATGTACACATGTATGTGCATCTGTGCCTACAGATACCTTTGACAAGGTACTAGGTATGTCTCGTGGTCTGTATACCAAGGGGAAATCATAACAGGAATGAAGTGAAGTGTGAAAGAAGCAGGAAGCCTCTTCATTTCAAGATCTGGTTGTCTTGGATGTAGAAACTACTTCTTCCTCTACAGAAAAACAACAGAAAAACATAACATTTAGTTTTCTTTCAAAGAAATCATGTTTCAAATCTTACTGACAGTGGCAAATTAAAGACACTTTGCTAGGGAAAAGCAAATTTTCAGAAGGAATAAGTTTGAGCTAAAGTTAGTGATATAATATTTCTTGTAGTGCTACTGCAATGTTTCATCTCTTAAGTACCTAAATAATTTAACAGAGTAAACCTGCAACATAAATACAGCTATCGATGCCAGCATGCTTTGATCTTCTTAATACTGGCAGGCCTCTGCTGTTGCCTCCCACTCTTGGCTTTGTTAACAGTAATTTAGGCAGCAATCCTTTTGAGATAAAAGGATTACAACTTTATGAAAATACTCTCTTACAAAAGTCAAGCAAACATTCATAAAGCTTGTCAGGAAGCCTTGCTCACCTTGAACTGCCACACAGCACAGCTCTGAAATCCTTGCTCTGTGACAAGCAGTTTCCTGATGCAAGGGAGTAGTAGTTGCTGGGCACTGTTGAGGCCAGCTGCAAGACGATGCCAAGATCTCTTCCTTTGCTAAACTGCAAGCATGATATCATCTGGTCAGGACACACCTTGAGTGCTGTGTCCAGTTCTGGGCTCCTCAATCCAAGAGAGATGTTGAGGTACTGGAAGGTGTCCACAGGAGGGCGACAAAGCTGTGAGGGGCCTGGAGCACAGCCCTGTGAGGAGAGGCTGAGGGAGCTGGGGGTGTGCAGCCTGCAGAAGAGGAGGCTCAGGGCAGAGCTCATTGCTGTCTGCAGCTACCTGAAGGGAGGTTGTAGCCAGGTGGAGTTGGGCTCTGCTCCCAGGCAGCCAGCAAGAGAACAAGCGGACACAGCCTCAGTTTGTGCCAGGGGAGGTCTAGGCTGGATGTTAGGAGGAAGTTGTTGGCAGAGAGAGTGATTGGCATTGGAATGGGCTGCCCAGGGAGGTGGTGGAGTCTCTGTCCCTGGAGGTGTTCAAGCAAAGCCTGGATGAGGCACTTAGTGCCATGGTCTGGTTGATTGGCTAGGGCTGGGTGCTAGGTTGGCCTGGATGATCTTGGAGGTCTCTTCCAACCTGGTTAATTCTCTGATTCTATGATCTCCTGCATTCATTTTGCTGCTGTGGATGCACAAGCACTGCTCAGCCTGTAGCTCTAACAGGTGGCCCTTGCCCCATCCCTGGGATGACTGTGGTTCCCAGGGTTGGGGTAGAAGCTCAGCAGGCATTGCTTGGACACTGCCATGAGCACAGTCTCATGTGAATGATGTAAATAGAGAGCTGTGTTGAAACAGACAAAAACATCTAAGTAGTATAAGGGAACTGTGTCATCCTGTTCTGAGCCCCCCAGTTCAAGAGGGACATGGAGCTGCTTGAGAGAGTCCAGCATCGAGACAGAGCCACAAAGATGATTAAGGGAATGGAACAGTTCTCTTACAGGGAGAGACCGAGGGAGCTGGACTCTTTAGCTTGGAGAAATGGAGCCTGAGAGGAGACCTCACTACTATTTATAAACATGTAAAGGGTGAGTGCCAGGGGGATGGAGGCAGCCTCTTAGTAATGCCTGATAGCAGGACAAGGGGCAATGGGTGGGAGCTGAGGCATAGGAATTTTCATGTAAACATGAGGAGGAATTTTTTCCTTGTGAGGGTGACAGAGCACTGGAACAGGCTGCCCAGGGCGGTTGTGGAGTTTCCCTCTCTGGAGATATTCAAGAACCATCTGGACGCACTCCTGTGTGATCTGCTCTGCAGAGGGATTGGAGTGGACAAGCTTTGGAGGTCCCTTCCAGCCTCGACATTCCATGATTCTGTGAAAGCTAGAGGAAGGAGAGCACATCTCGCGTGGTGCAGTACTGTCCTTAACAAATAAACCAAAGCAAAGCAAAGATGACACTCGGTAGGCTGAGGAGATGTAGCATCACCTTTCGGAGTGTAGCACGCTCAGCTTCAGGTGTATTACATAACTTCTAACGGGTTATCCTAGCGGGACACTCATGTTAGCTTATTTGTTACCAATAGATGGCAGTGAGCACTCAGTTTCCTTCAGGAGTAAGAGCTGTGAAACAGAAGTCAGGTGGCAGGGGATGGGTAGGTGTTTCAGGCAGATTCTTCTGGATATCCTGCAGTTACTGATATTATCATTCTGTTTTCAACCAGAACATCACCATCCTTTCACGTGTTCTGGTATCAAGTAGTCCTTGGATTGGGGGGAAAAAAATGGATTAGAATCCATCCCTTCACAGCAAATAACAGTATGCCAAGATTATTTGTGAAGCCCAGGTGCCAAATAGTCTGTTGTTATAGCCATATCATGTAGAAGAATAATTATGCCCTCAGGCATGTGAAGAAGGGCTACAAACTCATAGCAGTTTCCATTAAAACACTGTGTAAAGTTCTAACCTACAAAGGGTGAACGCCAGAAAGTGTCAACTGCCCAGGTAAGATTCTCAGCTGACAAAAATTGTTCACCAGCTCTAAACTGTGCAATTACTACAGCTAGAGTTAGTCAAGTTAATAGGAGCATGAGTCACTGCAAAGAGACTCATGGTGGTCAAAAGAGTAGTGGTACAGACACAGACCATAATGATATGCAACTTGATGGCAAAAGAAAATGGTTTACATGGCTCACATACCAGCATCCACTTGGGAAGCCAAATGTCCTAAATAGGATGTTGGGAGAAAAAGTAGTTCCCTAGTAGGCAATATGTGTACTGCCTTTCAAACACAGCATCCCTGATCCACTTCCTTCTGAACTCTGTCCAATCAAGATGGCCAAGCCAGACAATCCTCATTTCTGGAAGAATATTATGGGAAAATAACCTCCACAACCCTCTCATTCCCTTTGAATCGCTTCTTTTGACACCTTTCTAAAGGGGCCTGTGGCAAAGAGCAGTTGCCCACCTGGTTGGCAGAGATATGATTTACTGGATGGAGTTCACCCAAGTTAGATTACATTACTCAAGTAGATGTGGAACAAGGCAGGGATCAATGGATTGCACACAAGGGGAGAAGCCTGGTTGTGGAACAAATCCAATCTCTCCAAATGATAGCAACACTGCCCCACTGTAGTCACTACTTCCCAAAATAAAACTGACCATTTTCTCTGATTTTTTTTTGTGGTTCCATGACTTGGTTTAAGCATATCTTGAAAATCTTATTACAGGACCGTTGTGTTCAATACCATCATTCAGTTTGAGCTCAGAGTCTGTCTAGATTAATTCCTATAACATTTCAGCCAAGAGGAGCCCCAACATGCTGTAACAAGTGCACACATTTCAGGTTGCAAAGCAGGCTTGCACTGAGCTGATAAATGAAATGGCAAAAAAAGAATACTCACTTGAGCCAAAAGGAGATGGAAATTGTTCAAACAGCTACAGAGCTCTCAGAATCCTTCCTTAATCTCTTTGTATTAGGAGATAAAACCTAGACTTGTCTTTGAGAAGAGTATGAGCATGTGTTCAGCTTCATTCTTCAAGTGTCACTAACAGAATCAAAACCAGAACAGAACTCATGGACAGTTCTTCACCTGCCACCATGAAAAACCAGTCTGAATTAACCAAAATCATCTTTGTATGAAGTCTGCTGGCTTTGATTACTTTGTCTCATTGCTGAGCTCAGCCCCACGAGGTTACTAGTTTAATTCACTGTGTTGTCCATTCTTTGAGGGTCTCTTGGGAATAAGGTGGATCTCCATTCAGCAATAGGGACCACTGCATGGTTCATTCAGCTAAGAGCTACTGAGCAAACTTCTGTGTTTTACATATGGCTGCCAAGGAGCTCCAAGTACCAGATTACTGTTCTGTGAGCTTGAACTGCCACTCAGCTGCTCTATGATCCATTTCCTTCAGCGTCAAAGTGGGGCAGAATTATCTGAATAGAACCCTGAGAGACTTTTCTCTGAGGGCAGCTGTGTGGTTCTTGTATGCTCAGGCTAAGCAGTAACGGCTGCAAGCCCAGAGCCATAGCTGAGCTCTCAGAGCTTGGTGCCTGCAGGAACCACACAGCGAGTGAGAGAATTGTGTCAGCATCTCCTCTGAAGGTAGCCTGCAGCTAGTAAATGCTGCTTCTTCCATTAGCAAAGATGAAAGCAGAGCGAGCTTACAACTTCCAGGCACAACAGAGAAATGGCTCTGCCTTTCCTCATCATCCTTCCATGATAGGTCACACTGCTCCTCCCCCACTTACCTTGTGCAAGGGGTGACAGTCCAGTGGCAACACCATGGGAAGTGTGTTTCCCATTTAGAGCCTTTAGAGGAGATCAGAGCTACACTTGGAGCTGGACATGACTAGCACATAGTTAGTCTCTCACCCTGTTCCAAAACACACCACAGGCACTTCTAACAGATATTTGTCCAGTCTGTTCTGAAGAGCCTACACTGGAAAGTTCTGGGCCCCACAAATCAAGAGAGATGTTGAGGTACTGGAATGTGTTCAGAGAAGGGCAACGAAGCTGGTGAGAGGCCTGGAGCACAGCCCTGTGAGGAGAGGCTGAGGGAGCTGGGGGTGTGCAGCCTGCAGAAGAGGAGGCTCAGGGCAGACCTCATTGATGTCTACAGCTACCTGAAGGGAGGCTGTAGCCAACTGGGGGTTGGTCTCTTCTCCCAGCCAAGAAGCAACAGAAAAAGGGGACACAGCCTCAAGCTGTGCCAGGGAAGGTAGGCTGGAAGTTAGGAGGAAGTTGTTGACAGAGAGAGTGATTGGCATTGGAATGGGCTGCCCAGGGAGGTGGTGGAATCACCATCCCTGGAGGTGTTCAAGCAAAGCCTGGCTGGGGCACTTAGTGCCATGGTCTGGTTGATTGGGTAGGGCTGGGTGCTAGGTTGGCCTGGATGATCTTGGAGGTCTCTTCCAACCTGCTTGATTCTATGATTCTACGACTCCCCCATCTCTATGAAGTACTTCAATACTATAAAGAAGTTTTCTTCCCATATAAATTATTGTCACTTAGGATAACTTAAATCCATTATTCCTAGCCCTGCTTAAAATGGTGAGCGTGCTTCTTCCATGCTTACCTTTGACACCATTGAAGACTATTACCACATCTTCCTCAAACCTTCCCTTAAGTGACACCCATCTCTGGAGAAGACGTGCTGGTTAATTGTTTTCTGTGTCCCACTGGCACAGTCAGGGCCTAGGAGAAGCTTTCTACCACTGTTTTTGTGAATTCTGCAAGAGAATTGTCCTCAGCATTACTGCAGGCTTGTCTGTGGTTACAGCTGGTGTAACAACAAAGCTTCCATCATCTCCTGAAACATATTGTTATTTGAAATTTTAAAGGCAAGAGTTGTTGTCTGGAAATATCAAATCATATCACTAGGAATTACCTAACCCTTGAACCAGGTTTTAAACTGTGATTCACTGTAGACATCAATCAATGATAGAAATAAGCATTTTTCCAGGAAGGCAGAATTCCTTAATAGAAGACTAAGGCAAATAAAAAAAGGATCTGTCTTAAATCATGGTCCACCTTACAGAAAAACCAAGAATCTATAACATTGCTGCATTACTGAAATTGCCTATTAGAGTCCTCGGAGAGTTTCTCTTAAGGCTTTTGAAACATTCAGACTGAGAAAGGCAGGGGAAGAAAGTTACTCTTGATTTTTCTTCTTGTGTTATTTAACTTGAAAGCAATGATAAAGCAAGGCAGAGGATTCAGTTGGAGGTATTATTTCTTGGAGGATGTATTTACTTGAAATATTCTGACACCAGCAGCTGGGGGGGGAAGGGAATTGCACTCTAGAAGTATCAGCATTTTCACACATCTGACGCTCTACTTAGTGTGGCTTTGCCTTAGTTTAGCACATCTGACTGAGGCATACAAAATGGCTTCATCTGAAAACTAGATGTCTTAAAATCCCCTTCCTTTGCCTTTCTCCTGTTCAGACTGCTAAATGTCGATTCCAAGCACAACTCTTTCAGTACATGTCCATCCACAAGCAGTATGTTGAGTAACAAACAGGGATCAAGAAAAGGAGTCATTAGTGACCAAACCTCCACGCTCCTGTGAGCCAAAAAAAACCCAGAACAGCAGAAAAACAGGCTAAGGGCACAGTGCTCCCTCTAGAAAGCTGCAAATCACAGGCTCACAGGATGCTAGGGGTTGGAAGGGACTCAAGGAGATCATCGAGTCCAACGCCCCTGCCAGAGCAGGACAATCCTATCTAACACAGATCACAGAGGAACACATCCAGACAGGCCTTGGAAGGCTCCAGAGAAGGAGACTCCACGACCTCCCTGGGGAGCCTGTGCCAGTGCTCTGTGACCCTTACAGTAAAGAAATTCCCCCTGGTGTTGAGGCGGAACCTCTTTTGCTGCAATTTACACCCATTGCTCCTTGTCCTATCTCAGGGAGCAGTGAGCAGAGCCTGTCCCCCCACATCTCCTGGCCAGCCCTCAGATATTTAGAAATATTTATCAAATCCCCTCTAAGTCTTCTCTTCTGCAGACTAAAAAGTCCCAAGTCTCTCAGCCTCTCCTCATAAGCCATGCCCTCCAGTCCCCTCATCATCCTGGTAACCCTGATGACACACCACTATATAGCAGACACACACATATACAGAGACACCCACCCACATATACACACACACAAAATACATATAGGGGACTAGATATTAGGGAAAAAATTCTCCAGCAAGAGTGGTCAGACAATGGAATGAGCTGCCCAGGGAAGTGGTTGAGTCACCAACCCTAGATGTGTTTGAAAGTCATTTGGATGTGGTGCTTGGGGATATGGTTTCAGGTGAACCTCGCAGAGTAGGGTTATCAGTGGGACTTGGTGATCTTGAGGGTCTTTTCCAACCTGAATGTCTCCGTGATAAGAAGAAAAGGCTTGAGGTTTTTTTTCCCACAGAAATGGTATCTCCCTATTGATGCAAGCCACAGTGAAATGAAAGATTGCTGGTGCTGTGCAGATGATATACTATCCATAGAAGATAGATTTTCTCTCTTTTACTTACTAAATACTCACAGTTCCACAGAGAAAGGTGATATGACCACAATAATAAATTCTACAGCTCTTTCACTCTGATTTTCTGTCTGGCAATTGTAAATCACTTTTAAAATAGAAGCTTATCACAGAAGAAAAGGTAGCTCTGGTTGGTACCTCTCTGTGATCTGACAGATTATGAAGTAGAGTCACGGAACAAGTTTGTGTAATCTGTCTAGAAAAGGCATTTTGTTGCATGGTATAAATTTCTACTTGATAACCTACCTGTAGGAAAGGCTCAAATCCTTTAATTCCTCAGCAAACTTCTTAAGCCTACTGAAGAAGCAGTGCTGGGCAGGGAGAGGGGAGGTGTGACTTTCCTCCTCCATCATCTCACGCTGCTTTCCAAACAGCCCAAACTCTTTGCAATGAACACATCGATCCAGCAGGCTGCTGCCTCCTTTTCCTGAGGCCAAGTGCTGAAGTAACTGGGGGCCACCATCTCCCTAAGCCCCACTTAGCTTTTGCATGTCCCTTGACCCTTTGGTACCTGTTTACAGCTGGCATCTTCATCTTGGGGCTGTTTAGTTTCAAAACAGAGAAGGCTGAGGGGAGACCTCATTGCTGTCTACATCTGAAGGGATGTGGTGGAGAGGCTGCTGCTGGGCTCTTCTCACAGGTAGTTGGGGACAGAACCAGGGCGAATGGCCTCAAGCTGAGGCTGGGGAGGTTTAGATGGACATTAGGAAAAAGTGGTCAGGGACTGGAATGAGCTGCCCAGGGAGGTGGTGGAGTCACCCAGCCTGGATGTGTTTAAGGGTGTTTTGGATGTGGTGCTTAGGGCTACAGTTTAAGGTGAATCTTATAGAGCAGGGCTCTAGGTTGGACTTGGTGTTTCTGAGGGAGTCCAACCTAGGACCCAGCCCTAGCCAATCAACCAGACCATGGCACTAAGTGCCCCAGCCAGGCTTGGCTTCAACACCTCCAGGGATGGCAACTCCATCACCTCCTGGGCAGCCCATTCCAATGCCAATCACTCTCTCTGTCAACAACTTCCTCCTAACATCCAGCCTAGACCTGTCCTGGCACAACTTGAGGCTGTGTCCCCTTCTTCTGTTGCTGCTTGGCTGGGAGAAGAGCCCAACCCCACCTAGCTACAGCCTCCCTTCATGTAGTTGTAGACAGCAATGAGGTCTGCCCTGAGCCTCCTTTTCTCCAGGCTATGCACCCCTCAGCCTCTCCTCTCAGGGCTGTGCTCCAGGCCCCTCATCAGCTTCATTGCCCTTCTCTGAACACGTTCCAGTACCTCAACATCTCTCTTGATTTGTGGGGCCCAGAGCTGGACATAGTACTCGAGGTGTGGCCTGAACAGTGCTGAGTACAGGGGCAGAAGAACCTCCCTTGTCCTGCTGGCCACACTGTTCCTGATCCAGGCCAGGATGCCATTTGCTGTCTTGGCCACCTGGGCACACTGCTGGCTCACGTTCAGCTCTTGATCAGTATCCCCAGGTTCCTTTCTGCCTGGCTGCTCTCCAGCCACACTGTCCCCAGCCTGTAGCACTGCTTGGGGTTGTTGTGGCCAAAGTGTATGCACTAACACAGAATCACAGAATTAACCAGGTTGGAAGAGACCTCTAGGATCATTCAGTCCAACCTATCACCTAACCCTTCTAATTAATTAACCCATGGCACTAAGTGCCTCGTCCAGCCTCCTCTTAAACACCTCCAGGGATGGTGGCTCCACCACCTCCCCAGGCAGCCCACAATAAATATTATTTACTTGGGTCAATTAATGAAGCAGGAATTCTAAAATATGTAGTTATTTTATCTCCCAAAAGCCCTGTCCACAAACTATGCACAAACTAGTTATGTTTGTGCTCTAATTCAGTCAGGAAAATCTTCACTAGGATGCTTATAGGCAATTCATTCATCTAGGAGAATCAGAAAAGTGGAAAAGGTTTAGCCACAAAATGGCTTTGCCTCACTTATAAATAGGCAGCTTGGAGCCCTAGGGAAAGTCTGTTCTACTTACAGTGGTGAAGTAGAAATTTCAAGGTAGTCCCTGGCTTGTTTGAGGCAGTGTTGGAACTGCTTGGCATCTTGGTAGCCATTGAGAGGCTTCTAGACCTTCCCAGGCTGCAGCAGGGTGCTGGGAAAGAGGCAGATGATCTCTGACCTGATCTTGGTTCCTCTTGGCACGGAGGTTTAAAGACGTGCAGGCACGATCTCTTGCAGATGTGCAGAGAGCACAATGTCAGTGGCACTTCTCATCAAGCCATCAGGCACCTAATGCCTTCTACTGGTAAACTTGAGGCACTTAAGTTTTCAGGTAGTTCAAGCCCAAAACATCAGGGCTAAACTGGTCTGAAGCATGAGGCAGAGCAGAACACATTGTCCAAGAGCAGGGGGGCAGGGCATATTGTCTGAGCAGAGCAGAACATAGAGCAGAGCAGCACACACTGAGGAAGAGAAGTGAGGCAGAGGCAGCTCCCCAAGGTGAGGCAGAGGCAGCACAACTGCTTGCAACTTAGCTCAATGTGTATTACTTGCCCGAGTGCAATGGCTCCTTTGTCCAGAGAGATACACCAATCAGAATGGCATTTGCAACACTGACCTTATTAGGTGAAACCAGGGCTTGCTCACCCTTATTTGGGCAAGACATTAACAAGTAGCATCATCACAGAATAGAATCATTATAGAATCATCCAGGTTGGAATTGACCTCCAAGCTCATCCAGTCAACCTATCACCCAGCCCTATTCCATCAACCAGACCTTGGCACTAAGTGCCTCATCCAGGCTCTTTTTTTAACACCTCCAGGGACGGTGACTCCACCACCACCTCCCTGGGCAACCCTGTTTATCACTTTGGGAAGGGACATAATGGCCTGAGCCTTTGTTTTCCTCCTGCCCTTGCCTTCTCCATCAGCAGAAGGGTGGGGCGAGCCAGGACGTGTTTTAGGCCTATTAACCTTCCACAACAATATATCATTATAAAATATCATTTCCTTTCTCCTTAAAAATCAAACCATTTTAATTGACATCAGTGAAAAAGTCACCAGTATGAGGATGAAGGTGTAAATAAACTCAGACATGGAAAGCAGGCGCTCTCTCTATCAAACAGACTACTTTTGAAGGCTGACCCTGGTAGCACCACAATTTCTGCCCAAGCATATGCTTAGGAAAACGTTTCCAAAAGAACACTTCTTGAGAAGAGTGAGAGACTGGCACAGGTTGCCCAGGGAGGTGGTGGATGTTTTTAAGGCCAGGCTGGATGCGGCACTGGGCAACCTGATCTAGTGGAAAGCGTCCCTGCCCATGGCAGGGGGGTTGGAACTGGATGATCCTTGAGGTCCTTCCCAATCTTGACAATTCCATGATTCTTTTCAGGTAAGGAGGTTCTGTGTGGCAGCTTCTATTTTCTGTGACTAACAAGTTAATTCAATTACAAAGGCTCATTCATCAGCACTAAATATCACAACCCAGCTTGCGGTATGAGCTCTTAATAAACACTTCAACGTGAAAGCCACAAGTTTTTAAGCCCATCATCAAAAATTCAATTGCACAACGCAGGGACAGGAGCTGGTGGCAGGTGTAAGTTTCTCTCACTTGGTGACTCATTTCTTTGACTCATTTTAATTATTCTAATGACTCATTGTGATGATTCCAGCAACGTAAATTCAGTTTGTCAGCAACGTACAGTTATCAGCTAAGCACTCCAGAGAGAATTAAATAACAGAAGAAGCTAAAATTGAATACAAGAATAAAACCTATTTCCCCCCCCCCCCCCCCCCCTTCTTTTCTAAGCAATGATGTCAAACACAGAAAATCAGTTCTGTTTACAATATCCCTAATTTACTTGTCTGGCTGTTCACTTCTTGAATGGTGTTTCACATACTGTACTCTTGGTTTTGTTGACCTTGACAAAGGCAAAGCTCTGAAAGGTCCAGGCCACCACAGCTTGAGGAGAGAGTGGCCATCTCTGTGGGTGACAGGAACATCCACAGAATAGTAATTCTTTACAATCACTTAACTGCAAGAGACATTAAACCTCACCCTTCTGAATTTAAGCCAATTTCAGATGATTACAACTCAGAATAAGCCTTTAAATGTCTGTGGAGGAGCAAAGGCTACATAATCCCATTTTCATCTGGAGATTATAACACTAATGGTTGCTGGAGACATGGTATGGGATTAGGTGTGGTTTGGACACAATCCAGGATGGTATTTTCTATATGCCTGCTCAGTTCTACTTCTAGCTTTTCTGCTCACCTCTCCGTGACGCCCAGAAGCAAAACAACTGTTGGCTGCATCTGCTTTAGATTGTAGTCTTGAGCCTAAAATGCCTTCAGAGACACCCCCACACACAGTGCATTTCATGAGTGTTACAATCATGGAATGGTTTGGGATGGAAGGCACCTCCAAAGGTCATTTAGTCAAATCCTCCTGCAGACAGCAGGGACATCCTCCTCTAGATCAGGTTGCTCAGTGTCTTGTTGAGCCTGACCTTGAATATCGCCAGGGATGGGACTTCAACTACCTCCCTGGCAATCTGTTCCAGTGTTCCACTACCCTCATGGTAAAGAACTTGTTCCTGACATCCAATTTAAATCTCCTCTAGTTGCAAACCATTGCCCCTCGTCCTGTCATGGCAGACCTTTGTAAATAGTCTCTCTCCAGCTTTCTTGTAGCCCCCTTCAGGTACTGGCAGGCAGCTATTAGGTGTCCCCAGAGCCTTCTCTTCTCCAGGCTGAACAACCCCAGCCCTCTCAGCCTACCTTCACAGGAGAGGTGTTCCAGCCCCCTGCTAAGCTTCACGGCACTCCTGTGGACCCACTCCATCAGGTCTGGGTCCTTCTTGTGTTGAGAGCTCCAGAGCTGGATGCAGTACTTCAGATGAAGTTTGATCAGAGCAGACAAAAGTGGCAGAATCACCTCTCTGGGTCTGTTGGCCACATGTCTTAGAACCCGACTCCTTCTCCCTAAGAAAGAGGTACCACCAAAACATTCCTCAACATTCACAGTTTTGAACACTGCAAATGAGGAAGCAAACATTCAGAGAAGGGAGAAACCTGAGCAGAGCTTGTTAGAAGTTGCAATGTGTAGGCTGAACTTGTGTTTAATCCTCGTTCCTCAGCTCTGCTTCTTTCATGCCAGATGTGGTCGAAAAGGGCAGAGCCACAAAACTAATTTCTGCACAGTCAAGAAGGTTGTTTTGCAATGCACCAGGATGTGAGAAACTTGGGGAGATCCAGGAATGGCTATTCCAAGCATGCCAGGACTACAGCTCAGATCCCAAGGCTTCACAGGGGTAAAAACATAAGATATAAGAAACAAAATCAACTTTTTGTCTTGTGACACTAGAACATTTACTAAATCTATTTGCCTGAGTTCACACATGGACATAAAACACGATTCAAGGCTTTTAAAATACATCATTTGAGAGCTCACGAGGTTCCAAGGGCTGGGAGTTCTCAGTTCTAATGCCACTACAAACCAACCAGCATGCCAGCACTTCTTTTTTTTCCCTTGCTCTGCTCAAGCTGTGAAAAAAAAAAGAGATGAAAAAAACCAGAGCAAAGTCTTGATATCAAATAAAAAACTCCTATTTGATCTCTTGGAGCTGGACTTTCATCTCATGAATTGTTACAGCACAGCCAAGAATTATACCCAGCCATTGTTCAGCTAATCCAATACCCCCTTGATAGCAAACCCATGACAGTCAGTATACATCAGCATCCAGAGCTATGAAAGGATTCCTGGGAAACCCCAAAGTCTTCAACTCTGTTACAAATAAGGAATGTGATTAAAGAAAACAGAAGCATAAGCAAGGCCTCACAGCACTGTGCTTTTCTTCCTGAGGCTTCTCTTTATCATTCTAAATTAAACAATTCCCATGACGTCTGTCTTTTTCCTCTTTCACACCCTCTCTTTGCAAGCACATATGGCATCTGGCTTCTCTTCCAGCTTCCTCACTGCCTCTGCAACTGCTGGAGACTCATCTCCACCTTTTTGATATTTCCTGACTGCTAGTGTACTTCACACATCTGTTTTTCCAGGGTAACAGATGTTGCTGCTCAGTGAAGACAACAGGCTGGATGTTTAGGCTAGGAAATGCAGCAAAAAGCATTTAGAGCTAGTTTCTGCTTTTTCTCAGCAGATGATTTAGCAACAGAGATTCCACAAATTAAGTGTATTTGCAGGGCATGTGCCCAGGGTTTACAGAGCAGACCAAACCGCACTGGACCTAGATCATGCTTGCTGCTGAAGACAGCATCTTTCTTAAACATACAAAAAGATTTTAGTCCTCAAGTAATCATTATGATGTGGAGGTGCTGGAGCAGATAAAGAGGAGGGCAACCAAGCTGGGGAAGGGCCTGGAGAGTAAATCTTATGAGCAGCGACTGAGGGAGCTGGGAAGGGTTAGTGCAAATAAGAGGAGCCTGAGGGGAGAGCTCGCTGCTGCCTACAGCTACCCGAAGAGACATTGTGGAGAGGCTGCTGCTGGGCTCTGCTCACAGGTCACTGGAGACAGAACCAGGGGGAATGGCCTCAAGCTGAGGCTGGGGAGGTTTAGCTTGGACATTAGGAAAAAGTTTTTCACAGAGAAAGTGGTCAAGGACTGGAATGAGCTGCCCAGGGAGGTGGTGGAGTCACCCAGCCTGGATGTGTTTAAGGGTGGTTTGGCTGTGGTGCTTGGGGCTATGGTTTAAGGTGAATCTTGTAGAGCAGGGTTCTAGGTTGGACTTGATGAACCTGAGGGGCTTTGCCAACCTGCATGGTGCTGTGATCCTGTGATTTTGTGTAATTAAATCCACTCTACTTCTTGAATTTTGAACAATCTATTAGTGTGTACTAATGCCATTAATGCAATTCTTGAACAACCTTCCACATAGGAAGTTCCACCTAAATGTGAAGAGGAACTTAGAGGTTAGCACCATGGTCTAGTTGGCTGGATAGGGCTGGGTGCTAGGTTGGACTGGATGATCTTGGAGGTCTCTTCCAACCTGGTTGGTTCTATGATTTTATGATTCTAACAGGCAGCACAGAGAGGCTGTGAGTGTTCATCTTTGATGATTCTATGATGTCATTGAAAACCTACTAGGATGTCATCCTGGGCAACCTCTAGGTGAACCTACTCTGGCATTGGGTTTGAACTAGATGATCTCCAGTGGCTCCTTCCAACCCCCACCACTATCTGATTCTTTCCAGGAATGGGAGTGAGGTAGCCTGAAGTTCCCCTGATTCTCCATTTTCCTTTCTCATCCACCTTCCTTAAGGTAGCCTGAAACTCCTCTGAGTCTCCCTTTACCTTTCTCATCCACCTTGCACACTCTCTCACCTGTTGCTCTCACTAATGGCTCTGCCTTTTCTTCACAAATTACTTTAGGGTTCATCTTCCTGTGAGGAAAGAAAAATAAAAGTGTTGAGTTCTTTGCTTTCTCTGTCATCCCTTCTTCAGTTGTCTCCCACCACCCCTCAAAAGCCCAGATTTTCTCTGAGCTTCTCTGTCAGCAAGCTTGTAAAGTGCTTCCTTTATGTCTCCTCCTACTCCTATCTCCAGCCGAGCTTTAGCCTCCCCAGTTTCACATCTACAATCCAATCAATGCATTTATACTTCACCTCTGAAGCCTGTCACTGTTTCCCCTCTCTATCTGTGTTAGTTCATCAAACAGCTCCTGGCTTGGCCAAGGAGATCTTTTGCCAGAAGTATTAGTCCTGTAAATCAGGATGATTTACTCCTGAGCTTTCAGGGCATTTTCTCTGACAGCCAGATGCTTTCCTGGGCACCATGGCAGCCTCTCAAAAGATTTTTGCCTAGCTATCCCCTCACCAAGTCTAAGATTGCTCTCTGGTGCTGGCAAGACAGAAAGATTGCCCTTGCTTTTGCGGTACCTTTCTGTAACATTAAACTTCCTGACTTCTGTGTTGATGGAGAAGGTCCTAGCATATCACTGTGCTCCTTTTTTTCTGCTCCATCTTCTCTTCTGCATGTCTTTCTGCAACAAACATCCCATTGCTGTTTCCCACTTGCTTTTTTGTTTCCCCTTAAGTAAACTGGAGCATTTTTTTTCATCCTGGAGCCTTGACTACTTGCACATTATTGTGTAGAACTGCCCTCAATTTCTGGAGAGAAAACCCTACACTGCACTTTATGTGAGTGTTCCCTCAGTGGTATTTTATATAACAGCTACTGAGAGCAAAACATTGAACAATTTGGTTCTTGGAGAGGTGCAGTGTTCCTTCTAGTGACCCCCAGATACTGCTTCTTGATATTGAGCAGCATGGGATGTTGGACATCTGGGAACCCTGGACAAAAGGGAACAACAGCAACATGGACAGAGGAATCAGTGCACCCTCAGCAAGTTTGCAGATGGCACCAACCTGTGTGGTGCAGTCAACTTGCTAGAGGGAAGGGATCCGTCCAGAGGGACCTGGACAGGCTGGAGAATTGTGCCCAGGCCAACCTCATGACATTCAACTTGGGACGGCGCAATCCCAAGCACAACTCCAGGCTGGGTGGTGAATGGCTGAGAACAGCCCTGAGGAAAAGGACCTGGGGGGTCTGGGGTGATGAAAAGCTCAACAGGAGCCTGCAGTGTGAGTGCAGCCCAGACAGCAACCCTGTGCTGGGCTGCAGCAAGAGAAGTGTGGCCAGCAGGGCAAGGGAGGGGATTCTGCCCCTTTGCTCTGCTCTCCTCAGACCCTACCTGGAGTCCTGTGTGCAGTTCTGGAGCCCCCAGCACAAGGAGGATATTGAATTGTTGGAGTGAGTCCAGAGGAGGCCACAAAGATGCTCAGAGGGCTGCAGCAGCTCTGCTGTGAGGACAGGCTACAAGAGTTGGGGCTCTGCAGCCTGGAGAAGAGAAGGCTTCGAGGAAACCTTGGAGTGGTCATCCAGTATCTGAAGGGAGCTACAGAAGGGCAGGGGAGGGACTATTGACAAGGTCTTATAATGACAGGATGAGGAGGAATGGGTTTGCACTGGAAAAGGGGAGATTTTAACTAGATGTTAGGAAGCTCTTTCCAGTGAGTGTGGTGAGACACTGGCACAGGTTGCCCAGGGAGGTTGTGAATGCTCCCTCCATGGAGGCCAGGTTGGATGAGGCCTTGAGTGACCTGTTCTAGTGGGAGATGCCCATGCCTATGGCAGGGGTTTGGAACTGGATGAGCTTTGAGGTCCCTCCCAACCTAAACCATTCTATGATTCTATAACATCAGTGTGCATCAGGGGCATGACTGCCCATGCAGCAAAGCACTGCACAGTGTGCACATACCTGGTACCATGGATTCACCCTCTAAAGCAACGCAGGGTCAGCTCCCACATTCCAGAGCAGCAGGAAGGCGCAGAGCCCAGAGGGTCCTTGCTTTCCCCAGTATGCTTTCAAGCACAGAGAGGCAACTGTCACCATCCCGCTCCAGATAGATTCTGGCTGCTTTTTGGACCACACTGCATGTTAAACAGAGGCCAGCTGCCTCCTAAGCAGAAAAGTTAAAACAATATAAACAAGAGGAATGCAGTGAAATGCTCTTTAAGACTTCCTCAGCATCTGTGATCCTGTAAGTTAAGCATCCCATTTTCTTTGAGCTCTGCTGTTTGCCATGAGAACTTGGATGCACTTGGAAAAAACGTAGTGTCTGCCTCCTTGGGTTTGCTCAGCAGCTATAATAAGAACCTCCTGAAACTCTGTACTCCTTCTGTGGAAAAGGTGTCACAGCCCTCAGGCAAAAATAAACATACTTCTGGATGGTTGTGGATTTTGTCCCTTTATAGAAACTTGCTGATTTTCTAATTCTCTCCTTCTGAAGGCTGCCAGCCTTCTCCCAGAACACATGTTGGAAAACATTCCTCCAGCTATGACATCTCTACCTCATTCTGCTAAGCGTCTGCTTTCAAGAATATCATTCCAACTTCAGCCTCATCATTCTCTTTCAGTTAGAATTAAGGTCACCTTCTCCTATGCCTTGACTTCTACAGAGCTGCTGCCCCCTTTTATTAGCCATATTTGGGTACTACTCCTTTCTATTTTATTTACCTGTTCCTCCTAGTTTCAAGGAGAAGGGATGAAAAGCTGAAGTACATGAGAATGATCAAAATGATGCACAAGGTAAAGCAGCTCCAAACACTCAGTCTGGAGAGAAAAAGACTGACAGGGGATCTAATACATGTTTGTAAGTATCTGGGGGCTGGGGATCAGGAGCGGGGGACAGGCTCTGCTAGGGTGTGATAGGACAAGGAGTAGTGGATGGAAGCTGCAGCACAGGAGGTTCCCCCTCAACACAAAGGGAACTTCTTGACTGTAAGGGTCCCAGAGCACTGGCACAGGCTGCCCAGAGAGGTTGTGGAGTCTCCTTCTCTGGAGCCTTTCAAGGCCTGTCTGGATGTGTTGCTGTGTGACCTGAGCTAGATTGTGTGGTCCTGCTCTGCAGAGGGGTGGGACTCAATCTCTTTGGGTCCCTTCCGACCCCTGACACCCTGTGAGCCTGCAAACACCTGATACTGCTGGTTCAAATCAGCTCCACACAAACTCTGTACACAAGAGCTCAACACCAGATTGTATTGAAGTGGTTCACGTTCAGTTACGAGGTTGTTATTCTAGGAGAGTTACTGTGCTATTGAACAATAATGTCTATGACACATTCAGAATGTATGTAATGCTTCACCTAGGATTTTATAGAATCATAGAATCAGTCAGGGTTGGAAGGGACCACAAGGAGCAGCCAGTTCCAAACCCCCTGCCGTGCCCAGGGACACCCTACCCTACATCAGGCTGCCCACGGCCTCAGCCAGCCTGGCCTTAAACACCTCCAGGCATGGGGCCTCAACCACCTCCCTGGGCAACCCATTCCAGCCTCTCACCACTCTCATGCTCAACAACTTCCTCCTCAAATCCAGCCTGAATCTCCCCACCTCCAGCTTTGCTCCATTCCCCCCAGTCCTGTCACTCATAGCCTAAGAAGTCCCTCCCCAGCTTTTTTGTAGGCCCCCTTCAGACACTGGAAGGCCACAAGGTCACCTGGGAGCCTCCTCTTCTGCAGACTGAACAGCTCCAACTCCTTCAGCCCATCCTCATAGCAGAGCTGCTCTGATTTTCTCACTGATCTATAATTCAATCTGTTGTATTTTGGGACAAGCTTAAACATCACCAGGAAATGTCCTTCTCTGAAAAGCCATCCTCACACTCACAACCCCGTAACAGCTGCACCTTTCCCCTGAAGAAGATAACAAAATGGAAACACAGTTCTGGCCTCCACCTACAAACCCCTCCTCGCTGCCGGCTGCGCCACTGCCAGTATCCCCAGGTGTTGTATGAGCCTGAGCTTTTCTAGCTGCAGGTCATGCCTCTGCTATGATGCACTTCACAGCTGCGATGCACTTGTCTCTGATGTGACAAAACTATCAAAGCTGCAAGCTTCTTGCAGACAGTTTATATTTTGTGATGATATTCTCTTGCCTCTTAAACGCAGCAGCCTTTCTTGTTTGTGGGCTTAGAGCTCTCCTCCGGGAATGGAAACATTAGCTACTGGAGAAAATATTCATGAACTCTTTGTCATGCTGTTTTTATGGGAGGAAATTCCATCT